>VDFB02084728.1:0-35993 GCA_007258455.2 Sequoia sempervirens
AAATATAATATTAATAAAGCCTTTAAAAACAACTTTAAGTTGTATGCCTAGGCCATGGTACTTTTCGAATGACCACTCACCCCCTCAACTTAAGTTTATAAATTAACTTTATAAAACAACTTAAGTGGTTGAATTAAACAAATATCAAATACTGCAACCTTGGGCTCTCCAAAAATCAACTGAGAAATAATACTACTGTGTACAAATTGGCTTGGGACCAACTCCCCCAAATATGACTTACTATAAATAGCACTACTAAAAATAGTAAGTATATACCAAATGCCAAAACTGAGCGAAACTGAAGACCACTAAAGAACACTGTGACCAACTAAAGATAGCAACATCATAAACCAACCACTGATATAAATAGAAACCCCTCTGAAAACCCCAACACTGAACTCCAATGTTGGCCACTTAGTCCCCTAACTGCATAAACTAGCCTACAGGAACTCTGGAATAGGCTAATTGAACACTACACTGCTTAGGAGCAAGAAGGGTACATTACAAAGAACCTAAGGAGGGAGAGACTCTAATAAGGAAGGAAAGAACCAGAGAAGTAATCAGGGAAAGAGCTACCCAAAGGGAAGCTCAAAAATCCTACTACTCCACATGAATTACCATCATCTTCACCTCCTCCATCTCCTCCTCTTGATACCACTCCCCCCCTCCACTTTCTGAAGAAGAGCCACTATCCAGAGAGGAAGAAACTCATAAGGCTACCAAAGAAGAAGTTGTACAAGAGGAAGGAGAGATAGAAAATAAGCTTCCTACTGAAGAGGAAATACAAAGAGAACCTCCTATTGAAGAAGAGGTTCATGATGAAGAGATTCATTTTGGAGAAAACATAGTAGAAGAACATATCAAGAAGAAAGTGGACCAAACAAAACATATTCATGAGGAACGAACTCATGAAGAAGAAGAATTCCATGAGGAAAAGGTCTAAGAAGAATAGGTTAGAGTAGGGACTGAATAATGGGAGACTAAACAAGATGATGTAGAAGGCTCCCATACAAAAATCCCCTCTTCTCCCTATAGAGAAACATTTGTTGTTGTGCCTATCTGGATAAATCATATCATCCAGAGGAGACAACAGACTTATGTGGAAACCAACTCAGATCAAAGTTTGAGCATTTTGTTAGAAGCTTTCGAATCTCCAGTTCATAGAAGAAAGAGAGCCTAAAGAATCATTAAAGTGGATGAGCAAGGAAATATGTAACATGCCCATTTTCTACACATTAACTTTCCTAAGTTTAACCTCAAGTAAATAATTTAAGCATCTAATCAATATGAGCAATAAAAATTTTCTTTTCTAAAACTATAAAGATAGCATGCACATTTGAAATGAATATCTTTCCAAAAATTTCCATTGCATTATATCAAATTATTACAACTTTTCCAAAGTAATGATTACATAATACATGTTAACATGATAACATTTCTCTTTTACAATATTTCCATAGTAATGGATACAAAATACACAAACAAGACTCTGTAGAGTTTACTAGCAATAGATCTACAAATGGTCCAAGTGCCCTCCATGAAATCTTGGTCACCTACTAATGAGGAGAAGCATCACTCAAGCTCTTTCTGCCAACCTTGGACTAACTATGGTCCCAAGCACATCTATCAAACTGATAGATGGCCCTACCCTTCAACGAAGAGTTTGGTTTGGTATCCTCATAATAAAAATTGACCTTTCTTGAGCATGGTGTTTTGTCCTACATATCTAAATATTTCACATAGTAGCTACAACCTACACATATGACATTCCTCTACCTAGTATGTAAATCGGGATCACAGTGAATGACAGTGTAAACAGTGGCAACTTACACTACTTTGGCCAAAGTATTCATTACCTAAGATTTAGAGTGGATGTCATAAAAATTCACCCACCTTCCCAATGAGATTCGTATTGACCATTCATAACCTATGCATAGGTTGTTCCCTTATTCCATGGAGTAACCTTAACCCCAGGAATAACCTATAACCTCTATGTTAATTAAGAAACTTCTTCTAAGTAACTCAAATTAACTCTAAGTCACAACTAGGTTAACCATTAGCTATATAAGCTATACCCCCAATATAATGTTAATCCCCACTATAACCACCTATTCCTTAATATGGAATATGTTCAAACACTTCAAACAAAATAGAACTTTACACTAAGCAATCTTTCAATAACTTTTCCCTATTAAGCAATTGGTCTAATTTTCGAAGACAAGCAAAGTCACACAATTCTTTCAACCATAAAAAGTATAAAAGAGTAGAAATCAGCATGTCTATTTATGCAATGCTCCAATTGTTTGAATTGGATTCCTATCTCAGCTTCCCCTTAAATTAGTATGTAATTCCCCAAATAAACCTTCTCCCTTTTCACTAATTCTCACTCTCAAATTACTCTCACAACTCTAAAAAATCTCACTCAACTCAGAAAATCAAATAATAACAACTCAAAAAAATCACAATGAGAATGCAGTTGTGGCAATGAAAAAATTATCCCTTTTCCTTACTTAATTTGAGAATGATTAATGTAAAAA
The DNA here is from genome assembly GCA_007258455.2 of Sequoia sempervirens. Taxonomy (NCBI): domain Eukaryota; kingdom Viridiplantae; phylum Streptophyta; class Pinopsida; order Cupressales; family Cupressaceae; genus Sequoia; species Sequoia sempervirens. The sequence goes on from VDFB02084728.1 coordinate 2,538, forward strand.
TGAACTTAAGGTCACCTTGATCTAGTGTTGTGATGAGTTTTACACATCCACATTAGGTTTTGGGCCCTTTTAAAGCTAAATAAACCTAACTTTTTCTTAATTTACTATTGTAAACTGTGTTTATTTACACCTTCACATTAAAATTAGGAGGATTGTAAACTAAATGGACCTAATCTAGTTATGCAATGTGTTGTACACATTCACATGGGATTTTGGGCCCTTCTAAGCTAAAAAGACCTATTTTGCCTTAATTTGATGTTTTAAAGTATATTTATTTACACTTTAACATTGAATTTGGAGCCATCTTGCATTTATGACCTTTATATCATCATTAGGCCCCTAAGACCCTATATTGTGCATCTAAAGGCATATTTTAACCAAAATCTCGATATAGACATCAAATAAACTTAATTTCTTAACACCCCGACACTTTCTCTCTCCAAAAAGGCCCTATTGGACCCATACGCCACCGTGGGAATATGAGTCCTATCCACGTGGGACCCATATGCCACAAATGGTGTATGAGTCTCATTTGGCCTATTTTTAAGGTTTTGAGCAGGAAAACCTAGGTTTTAAGTTCAAATTTTATGAATGTTGGCCTGTGGGATCTAAGTAATGGGATATTAGATGGATTACCTATATAAATGAGGTCTCAAATCATTATTTCACATAAGCTTTCATGATATCAAATTCAAGCAATCAAGAGTTAAGCATTCCAAGACTTCACAAGAGTGTTAAGAGAGCATTCAAGAGTGTTTCTAAGGTATTCAAGTGCAGATTTCTTCATCAATTATTGCAGTAATTCAAGATCTATTATCATGTCAAGATTATTAGGCATCAAGCATGTTGTTGAGCTAGTGTTGTGATGTAGCATTGAAGATCCAAGATTAAGCATTGTTCTACACTCATTTCCAAGATCAAGATCTACATTCTACATGGCCACTTCATGTTAGATTGCTAATTTGTATTACAAGAAATCATTCAAGGTATCATTCTTCACTTAGGTGATTCTAGATTACCCTTTATTAGAAATACATTAGACCAAGATTGACGAGGTAATGAATGCATAATTGTCAATTAGATCCTCCTTGACCATTAGACCTCCTACATACCCTATGGGACATCCTTTGAACCCTCTAATTCTTTACCCACCCTCACAACGACCACAAACTCAAAACAAACCTAAACTTATCCTTTACCCACCTCAAAATAATGTTTCACAGCAATTGAATCATAATATTGTTGCTCATACATATAACACTAGGAACAATCCACAACCAATACAAACAACTTCAACATCCCTCCCATTGCCTAATCCTATCTTACCAGGTCCTCCTCGTTTGCCTCCACAAAGTGGAAAGGAGTATGATCTTGTTGAACAACTTAAGAAAAATCCTACTAAGATATCATTATGGGACCTTATTCAAGCATCCCCTCATTATCTCAACATGGTTCAAAGTTATTTACAACAAGTTCCTATCCCTTCTAATGCGCAACTGAATGACATAGCTGCCATGATTCAAGGAATTAATGCTGACATTGTTTTCCACCAAAGTGAGCTCCCTCCTTTGGAAGTGCAAAAGAATGTGATGCTTTCATGATAATAGCTCAATCTAATAGAACAAGCATAAATCAAACCCTTGTCAACAATGGCTCATCCCTTAATGTTTGTAGTGTAACCCTTTTGGATACACTTGGGGTGGATAAATAAAAAATTCAACCTGATTCTTTATTTATTAAGGGATTTGATAATGTAGGAAAAACAACAACTTGGTGTGATCACTTTGCCTATTACAGCTGGAAAGGTCACATTAGAAACACCGATCCATGTTATGTCATGTGATCTTTCATACAATCTTCTTTTAGCCGGACCATGGATTCATGCAATGAATGGGGTGCCTTCCACTCTTCGTCGTAAAATGAAATATGTCTACAAAAACAAAGTGTACACACTCGAAGCTGACACTAAACCAAATAATTTTTTAAACAATGAGAAAAAGAAAGAGAATCCTTTGAAAACATTAACACCAACTACACAAGCAGAACCCATGCAACAAAAAGACAAAGAAAAACATATTGAGGGAATCACGAAGCTATTAGAAGATGATTGGGGTTCCTTATATTTTGAACCAACATTCATGGGAGAATACAAGATCATAAAAAAAGAGTCTGAAAAGGGAAAAGAAAAAGGGGTAATGTCAACACAAAATTTGAAATACCCTTCGAAAGCATCCATCTCAACCACTTTAGAACAAAAGACAACAAATTACACAACAAACTTTGATGAACTTAATTATGAGCAACCGTCGAATCCAAAAGAGATGAAGAATATTTATGGAAAAAGGTTATAAAATGATGAAACAACTTGGTTATATTGGAAAAGGATGTGGTGCTAGAGAACAAGGTATTTGTGTCCCTATATAGCCTAACACACAAGAAAAGACAGGTGGTCTTGGTTATTGTCCCTTGAAAGACATACACAAGCCTTCACTTAATATTAACACTATTACAAAACTTCCTTCTAAGCCAACTTTAACATTAGTGCATCCTGAACTAATAGACACTAGTGGTCTTGATTATCATCCTTTCAAAGAAACAAAAAAAACAAAGAAATCTTTGCTTAATTTCAATGTCATCATGCAAAACACTAATGATTCGAATTAGTTAGATTTTACACCTTCTTTTAAACAAGAGTACAAAATCTTGCAATCTAAAGAGTCTTGCATGAGTATGATATCATGTACTAAGAAAAAGATATCTTTGTTGCAAAATAAAGCAACATCCTCCACTTTCGATCAAGATAGTATCTTAGCAAGACTCCTTCAAGATCATTTTATATCTCTCCCTCCAAGAACATGAAAGAAATTTTACTACAAAAGTTCATTTTGTGCATATCATAGAGTTCATGATCATTCTACTAATGAATGTAAGGCTTTAAGTGATAGAATTCAACATCTTAAGGAGGATGGTGCTCTTCCTTATGTTGGGGCACCCAATTCCTCTAATTGATACTTATTTTCACTCTAGCATGTTTCTCATCAATCATTTTGTCTCATCCTTGTCTTGCACTAAGTGGGGGCAAGGGGTTAGGTAGCCTTGTCCTTGTATGTCACTTGTCGTTGTCTCTTTTGGCTAGTTGGATAACTTTCATGTAAATATAAGAGAAAGCTTGGGATGTGGATGACATGCCTTAAGTTGGCTTGCATGTGGCGTACTAAGTTATACATTTTGGAGGAAACCCCTTCCTTTTTTTCATGATGTAGCTTATTGGAAACATATGACTTGGCATAGGGCTTTATGAGTAAGCTCTCATGTCTTCTTCTACTTTAAAGAAATTTATCACAGTAATGGTGTTAGCAACTGCTTTAAAGAGGGGGCATACATCGACACTCATGTTTCACTATACGATTTTCTTTATTCTTGTGATGCATCCCTTTCTTGGTGGTATCATTGGGTTTGATTTCCTCTGAGAGCGCAATGTTTCTTTGATTTGTCCTCTCTTGGAGACATTAGGCACAATGTTGCCTAAGAAGATACCTTGCATGAACTAATAAAAATCTCTTTGAACGTACCTTACAATATTTCACATTTACAATATTGATTATATGGCCACCTTGCATAACACACTTTGCTTGCCTGTGGAGTCGTCTTGTTTGTTCATGAGTTTCAAGAATACGAAGCTTTATTTGCCTCATGAAGTTTGAAGTTCATTATTATGTGGCACCTTGTCAAAGTTATGAGGTATAGCTTTGGTATGGTTAACGTATGAAGAGAAGCCTAAACGTGGGAATGACTTTCTCATTATACAGTGAGAAGCCGATATAGAGGCATGACTTTCTCACTAAGCCACCCTTTTGGATACTCACCTAGTGGACAGCTTGAAGTTTTGTTGCCTCAGAGTGAACATGAATCTTTGGACAAATAGCTTAGATTTGATCCACAACGCGTTGGACAAACGGTCAAAGCTTGATCCACCCCTTTTTTATTTTTGCTTGTTTTTATTTTTATTTCTTTTAATCATTGACATTGCATGTTTGTGTATCTTATTTTCTGCAAATCATACACCTTGTGCATTTCCTTTTGTGCTTATGTTGGTTTTACGTAGGATCTTGGATCTTTGGGTATTGACCTCCTCCTTTATCTTTTTTATCCTATATCATTCGCATCGGTATGCTTGGACCTCTCTTGAATGTCTACTTTAGTGTGAGTTTGAAGCAAGTTCATCATCTCACTAAAGTGGGTGATAAATGTGGCAACATAAAAAGTATCCATTTTCCTTGCTTAATTTGGGAATTATTAATGTTAAAATGAACTTAAGGTCTCCTTGATCTAGTGTTGTGATGAGTTTTACACATCCACATTAGGTTTTGGGCCCTTTTAAAGCTAAATAAACTTAACTTTTTCTTAATTTAGTGTTGTAAAGTGTATTTATTTACACCTTCACACTAAATTTAGGAGGCTTGTAAACTAAATGGACCTAATCTAGTGTTGTAATGTGTTGTACACATTTACATGGGATTTTGGGCCCTTCTAAGCTAAAAAGACCTATTTTTGACTTAATTTGATGTTGTAAAGTATATTTATTTACACTTTCACATTGAATTTTGAGACCTCTGGCATTTATGACCTTTATATCATCATTAATTGGCCCCTAAGATCCTATATTATGCATCCCGAGGCATATTTTAACCAAAATCCCAATATAAACATCAAATAAACTTAATTTCTTAAGACCCCAACACTTTCTCTCTAAAAGGCCCTATGGGACCCATACGCCACCTTGGGTGTATGAGTCCCATCCAAGTGGGACCCATATGCCACACATGGCATATGAGTCCCATTTGGAATATTTTAAAGGTTTTGAGCGAGAAAATCTAGGTTTTAAGTTCAAATTTTATGAATGTCGGCCTATGGGATCCAATTAATGGGATATTAGATGGACTACCTATATAAATGAGGTCTCAAATCATTATTTCATATCAACCTTCATGATATCAAAGTCAAGAAATCAATAGTTAAGCATTCCAAGACTTCACAAGAGTGTTAAGAGAGCATTCAAGAGCGTTTCTAAGGCATTCAAGAGAAGATTTCTTCATCAATTGTTGCAACAATTCAAAATCCATTGTCATGTCAAGATTATTAGGCATCAAGCATGTTGTTGAGCTAGTGTTGTGATGTAGCATTGAAGATCCAAGATTAAGCATTATTCTACACTCATTTCCAAGATCATGATCTACATTCTACATGGCCACTTCATGCTGGATTACTTATTTGTATTACAAGACATCATTCAAGGTATCATTCTTCAAGGTGATTCTATATTTCCCTTTCTTAGAAATACATCAAACCAAGACTGTCAAGGTTATGAATTCATTAGTGTCCATTAGATACCCCTTGACCATTAGACCTTCTACATACCCTGTGGGACATCCTTTGAACCCTCTAATTCTTTACCCACCCTCACAATGACCACAAACTCAAAAAAAACCTGAACTTATCCTTTACCCACCTAAGAATAATGTTTTTTTATATTAAGAATAAAGAGAATAGAAGATACAGAGCACAAGAGAATAAGATCCAACTATAAATCAGACACCAGCCCCCCTGAAGAGTTACAAAAAGTGAATCCCCAGTTACAAAAGTACATACGTAGCCTAGAAAATATCTATACATAAGCCCCACCTAAACAACCTAAAATAGAATAACATAATGGATCACCATCAGAGTATCAGAGTATCCACCTTCCAAGGTAAACCTGCAATAGAGTATCACTAATACAACAAAATATAGTATCAAACCATATGCACGTTAGCCATATACATCACTTATAATTATAGCACAAAATAAAGGATATGAAGGAGCCCGAAGTAGATAATTATTGATTCCTTGGAACAACACTTCCTTTGCATAATGTCAACAGGGCTTCAGTTGCAGCATGTTTATCAATGGAAGGTTGTACCACCTGGGATTTGTTACCCTCTCTCCTAAACTGGCCACCTGCTATATCATGCTTGAAAGCGTTGAGAACTTTCATAAAAACACTGACCCCTAGGTGACCTTCCGGCCACATGTGCCCATAATGAGCCTCCATAATATCACTAGTAGCCCGACCATTTTCAAGGTAGTGCCAAAATTTATCCTTGGAAATCTCAACCATAAGATAAACCTGCATGACAACATTGTGGAAGATGAGTCTTCTATAAGACTTAGTAAGCACCCGCCTTTTCTCTTGAAACCTGTCCTCATTTCTAGCCTTCCAGATGAACCAAAGAATAATGGAAGAAAAACATAACTAGAATAATGCAGAAGTTTTTCCCATTTTAGAACTTTGAAAAAGAATCTTTTCAGGAAGAGGTTGTCTATTAGTGCCCCAAATATCTTGATTATCACAAAACATTTCCCAAATTTCTTTAGCAAAAATGCAATCAAAGAAAATGTGTTTGATTGTCTCAGAAGTTTGACAGAGATTGCAAATGTTAATATCATTAGCATTATTTCTGTATGAAAGCCTTTGCAAAATAAGCAACCATCTAAAGCAAGCAATTCTTTCTTCCAGCTATTTGGACCAATTAAATTGAAGAATTAATTTCCAATAGTTTTTATTCCAATTAACCTTCCATATCTAATTTAGATGATCTATCAAATCAATATGTTCTGTGAGCATAGAATACATTCCTTTAATCATTGATTTTTGTATATTATTACCATTTTTCCACTGAAAGTCCAAGTATTGAGTGTTATCATCTTTATAAGTGACAGGAAATTGCAAATGATTACAAGCATCCCTGAGAACAGAGTAGGTCCTCCAATTAGAAGGGGGGATATTATACTCTGTGCACAAATCATTCTAGTTTATGAGTCTGCCATCCTTCAAAATATTTTTAAAACACTGGATACCTTTGGAGGCCCAGCTCTTAGCAGAGTAGCCCTGAATTAAAGCCAAGGGTTTCCCCTTGTGTTCAAGATTCCACCATATAGATCTATTGATCTGAATGGTCCCATTACCCCCTGAGATAAAGTGGCAGTTTGTGAGTCGAGTCTTCAAAATTTCCCATGCCTTCCAAATAGTCTTAAAGACATTAGAGCCAGTAGGTAATATGGATTCCTTCCTACTAAGGATATCACTGAAGGGTAAGGACTTCCAGGCTTTAGCATGTTTAGGAGTAGCAATACTGATATTTTGTCTAACCAACACCTTCTATGGTTCCTCACCCTCAAGGGCACCAAGAACCCATTTTGTAGCCAAAGCAATGCCATGTAATCTAAGATCCTTTAATCCCAAACCACCTTTAGCTTTTTCCAGAGTACACCATTCCCACTTCACCGAATGTTGTTTGCTTTTACCTTTACCATCAGACCAAAGAAAAGCCCTTATCTTTTTTTGAATTTCATTAATCTGATAGGAATTAAAGAACCACAGTAATGCAAAATATATACTATATGAAGATAGTATCTTTTGACAGATTTGGATTCTCCCAGCCAGTGATAAAAACTGTCTATTCCATTTGGAAATCTTTCTATCAATCTTATCCCTAACCCAATGCCACATTTCCTTAATATTAGGATCAACAGCAAATAGAATGCCAAGATATCTCATAATCTTTTGTGGACCCCTCCATTGGAGGCCAAAATTACTGAGCCAAATAGGAGCAACCTCAGTCCACCCCAATAGGTGAGATTTATAGGGAGCAATTTTGGCCCCTAAGGCAAGACAAAAAACATCCAACTTGCCCAATAGATTTGATAAGTTGGCGTCATCCAAGCATAGAAGAATTGACATGTCATCTGTAAATTGGAGGTTAAGGAGATCACCTTCATCAGGTAGTCTAAGACCTTTGATCCTCGAAATGGATGAGTTTTCCCTTAGCACATAATGTAAGGCATCTGAAGCAATTACAAAGAGAGCCAGAGCAAGAGGACACCCTTTCCATATAGATCTTTCAAGGACAATTTCCTGAGAAGGGACTCCATTAACCTCAACTTGGGCAGTGGCATCACAAAAAAGAGTTCTAACCATATGACAAAAAGAATCAGGAAATCCAAAGGCTTTTAACATGAGTAGGACAAAACCCCACTCAATTCTATCATATGCTTTTTCAAAATCCAACAAGAGCATTGCAACATTTTGGCCAGTAAGAATTGCCCAGTTCAAGGCCTCCCAACTAGTGATTAGATTTTCAAGAATGTATCTCCCTTTAATAAATCTAGTATGGGTAGAGTTAATGATTGCAGGGAGAACAAGAGCCACTCTGTCAGCCAAAATCTTAGCAAGAATTTTGTATGAAACATTAAGTAATGTTATAGGTCTCCAATTTTTAACCAGGGTTTTGTCACCTTCCTTAGGGATCAATTTGATCAACCCCTTATTGATTTGGCTGCCAAGAGTTCCCTTCTCGAAGGCTTCCTTGTAAACAAGAAGGTCATCACTAACCCAATCCAGAAAAGATTTATAGAACTCTACAGGGAGACCGTCGGCTCCTGGGGATTTATCATTTTTAAGGGAGAGGATAGCCCTTTTGATTTCTTGCATAGTGACATCCTTCCTAAGCTCATCAGCCATCTCAGAATTCACCTTTTTAGGTATAATATTTTCAATATGCTGCCTTGCATGGAGAGAGGCATCAGTCTCACCATTAGAGGAGAAAAGACTTTTATAAAAAAGGAAAAATTGAATCCTTATTTCCTCCTGACTATGTACAGTTATATCATTGACAGTAAGACAATCAATTTGCTCCCTAGCCTATTTCTCTTTGATATATCTAAAAAAGAATTTAGTGCCCTTATCTCCATTTTCAAGCCAATTCATTTTTGCTCTAACCCTTAGGCCTCTGATTCTGGTGTTTTGAAAATTCCTAAGAGAGCTCTTGGCAAGAATCACCCTGTTTGTGAGATCTTCATCTCTAGGGTTCAGTTGCAGGTCAACCTCAACTTGAAGGAGCTTGTCCTGAAGGATGGATTCCTCTTTTCATCGGTCCTTGGCTTTCTTTTTTCCAATGGTCTAGAACAAGGCTTTCCAACCTTCAGTATTTAGATTCCATCTATCCCTATGAGAGAGATTTCTATACAACCACTTGTTAATCTGTCTTGAACACAGGATGGTATTTTTACAATCAATGTCATTAAGGAGAGCAGTATTAAGATAGAATCCACCATTACCTTTGGCAACCTTAGGGGCCCCCTGTTTAAAACAAAATTTGGCTCTTATCAGGTGGTGATCAGAGAGGGAATAGGGGGTAACTTCAACTCTACATCCAGGGTTCACTAAAGAGGCTGAAAAAAATGAACTATTAAAATAGAACCTATCAAGACTATAGTAAATTCTTCGGCCGCCTTGCTAGGAATTGCACCATGTAAACCAGATGAATTTAGAATCCTTTTTTTTTTCCTTTAATGGGGTCTTCTAGCTTGAGCTTTTCTCTCATCCTTTTCCAATAAAATCTTTCATTCCCCTTCCAATCGAAGCCCATGCCACCCCATTTATCTTCTTCTCTCTCAACAAAGTTGAAGTCACCCCCAACAATCCACGGGATGTCTTGCAAAGTACCCATCTAATTCCAAAGTCGGAACCTTTCATGGTAATCATTAGGAACATAAACAACACAAACACCAAAACAAATATCCTCTTTCTTGATTATTAGCCAAACAGCCTTGTTGCAAGGGGATACCCTAGAACCATCAACAAACTGGGCCCACTTGTTAGCCAATAAGATTACTGCACCCGCTTTTCCCCTCTTGTGCTTGGTGAAAAATTGAGATGCCTCTTTCCAGATGACTCTTAGACTAGTATCTAAAGTAAAACCAATGGCCTTAACCTCCTGCAATAGCGCAAAATCAATATCTTTTTTCTGCATAAGAAACCTCCTTACAATATGTTTTTTGTCAAGGGATTCCAATCCCCTAACATTTTAGGAAATGCATTTTAACTCCATCATGACTGTTCACTTGGGGTAACCCCTTTATCACATTTAAAATTATCAAAACATTTAGGCAATCTATGTTCAAATTCCATCCTCTTAGCATTGGGGGGGAGAACTCCGCTTAGTTTTTTCCTCTTATCCTTTTGGTGCTGACTTAGATCCATGTCTTGAAAGGGTTTACCAGACTCCAAACCCTTTTTATTTCTATACCTTCGGGTTTTTTTAACAACAACCTCCATTGGATTATCCTCACCTGCAGAGGTATCCTTAGTAGAGAGAAAGCCATGCTCATCTGCAGATTCCATTCCTGATGGTGAAGCAAACCCATCTGAACTAGCCACTCCACACAGGGGGTTAATAGGATCCATTCCCTCTTCAGGAATCAAAATTTCATCCACCTTATGATTTTCAATAAAAAAAGAAGTAGGGTGAAAAGAATTGGACTTCTCCAAATTACCGTCAACTCGATCCATAATACTATTTCCTAGATCAGAGTTAGGGAGTACAAGGGGCATATCAACTTGTGTTATTTTCCCATCTTCTAGGGATTGAAGGGGCAAGTCAACTCTAAGTTTTATGGCATTAGACCTTGTCTAAGAATCCACCAAAATATTTTCTTTAAAAAATTTGGAGTTAAATGTGTAAATTTCCTTAGTCGGGTTGGGATTAACATCTTGAATTCTTTTTTATTGTCTTATCTTCATAAGTGCCAATTGTCGAGCATTAGGTTTTGGAGCATTTTGCAACTGTTCAAAGATATTTATGTGTTCAGTGCCAAGAGCTTCTGTTTCACCTTTGCAGGAGTCTTCCTAGTCCTTTATTATGTTATTATCAAGATCATTTAGGAGAGAAGAAGAGCTTTCTTCCACTCTCAAAACATTATTATTAACTTTATTTATCACAGTATTCGCCATTTGTGGAGAATAACTTTTCTTATTGGTGTTGTTTCTAGAATTAGTAGGGGCATATTTTTGGTCAATCTCCTACAGGGTAGGGTAACGACCCTCCATACCTACCCCATTATTTCCATCTCCATCATTTCACCCTACAAAACTAGAGGGCTGCATTTTGTCATGACCGCCACCACTTAAAGTGGCGCTATTAGTGGTTCTGTGTTTTATTATAGGGTAGTTCCTTCATATATGACCCTCATGCCGGCAAAGATAACAAGCATTCAACCCACCCAACATTTCAATTTCGCATTTAATAACCCCAAATTTTAACTTAATCTCTAACACCTCTGGTAAATCTAAACCAGGTAACAAAGACACCAAAACCCAAGCATCAGAATGAGGAAGCAAGTATTTGGTATCGTCGATCTTTAGGATGGTCCCATAGGGTTCAAGCATAAGCTGGGAAAATTTCCAGAGGCGGGGTGGCACCCGCTTTATAGTTACCCATCGAGGGCTCAAGAGAGCCAAAACCTCATCTCCCATAGCCTTTGGATTCTAAGCCAAAGCACGAAAGACCACATTACCCACATTCCAAAATTGTTTAAAGATTGCTTCCAACTGAGATTTGTGATTATTGAAAAAAGCAACAAATAATCCCTTTTGAATCATTTGACAATAATAAAATTGCAGACCTAATTTTCTTTCCCAAACTTTATTGAACCATTCCTCCATAAATTTTCTGGTCAGAACCCTACTAGGGTCAACAGTCGCAAAGAAAATTGTTGTTTTAACCAATTTAGCATCTTCCATTTCAAAAGCCTCATCTAGGGTTTTATTGGAAGGGATATTAGTACCCCTGTCTGGAGGCTTTGAATCCCCTGGCATCAATCAAGCAAGGAAGAACTTCAAACCACCTACATGCGAGTGGCCGAGACACCTCCCTCTACACGGGGCCGAGGCACACCACACAAACCAAATACGGTTGAGGAAAACCAAGACACCACGACCCACTACAACTGCACGCCAAAGAATGATGAGGGATCGGGGATCGTGGAAGAGGGCCGAGCCTCCTCCACGGGATGCGAAAGGACACACAATCAGAACCACCTGCAAGGGAACCCTAGTTGCAGATGAATTTTTTTCACAGGGCCAATCCAATTTTATATCTATAGAATCTAAGAATAATGTTTTGCAGCAACTCAGTCATAATAGTGTTGCTCATACATATAACACTACGAGCAACCCACAACCAAGACAAACAACTTCAACATCCCTCCCATTGCCTAATCCTATCTTACCAAGTCCTCCTCGTTTGCCTCCACAAAGTGGAAAGGAGTATGATCTTGTTGAACAACTTAAGAACACTCTTGTTAGATATCACTGTGGGACCTTATCCAAGCATCCCCTCGTTATCTTAACATGATTCAAATTTCTTTACAACAAGTTCCTATCCCTTCTAATGTGGAATCAAATGACATAGTAGCCATGATTCAAAGAATTAATGCTGACATTATTTTCCACCAAAGTGAGCTCCCTCCTTTGGAAGTGCAAAAATAATGTGATGCTTTCATGATAATAGCTCAATATAATAGAACAAGCATAAAGAAAACCCTTGTCAATAATGGTTCAACCCTTAATGTGTGTAGTGTAACCCTTTTGGATATGCTTGGTGTGGATAAATAAAAAATTCAACCTAATTCTTTATTTATTAAGGGATTTGATAATGTAGGAAAACAACTCCTTGGTGTAATCACTTTGCCTATTACAGCTGGAAAGGCCACATTAGAAACACCAATCCATGTTATGCCTCATGATCTTTCATACAATCTTCTTTTAGGCAGACTATGGATCCATGCAATGAATGGGGTGTCTTCCACTCTTCATTGTAAAATGAAATATGTCTACAATAACAAAGTGTACACACTTGAAGCTAACCCCGAACTAAACAATTATTTAAACATTGAGAAAAACAAAGAGAATCCTTTGAAAAAATTAACACCAACTACACAAGCAGAACCCGTGAAATAGAAAGACAAAGAAAAATATATTAAGGAAATCACAAAACTATTAGAAGATGATTGGAGTTCCTTAGATTTCAAACCAACATTCATGGAAGAATACAATATCATAAACAAAGAGTCTGAAAAGGGAAAAGAAAAAGCGGTAATGTCAACACAAAATTTGGAAGACCCTTCAAAAGCATCGACCTCAACCACTTTAGAACAAAAGAAAAAAAATTACACAACAAACTTTGATGAACTTAATTATGAGCAACCATCAAATCCAAAAGAGATGAACAATCTTTATTGAAAAGGTAATGAAATGATGAAACAACTTGGTTATAGTGGAAAAGGATGTGGTGCTAGAGAACACAGTATTTGTGTCCCTATAGAGCCTCACACGTAAGAAAAGACTGGTGGTCTTGGTTATTGTCCCTCAAAAGACATACACAAGCCTTCACTTAATATAACACTATTACAAAACATCCTTCTAAGCCAACTTTAACATTAGTGCATCCTGAACTAATAGACACTAGTGGTCTTGATTATCATCCTTTCAAAGAAATGAAAAAAATAAAGAAATCTTCGCTTAATGTCAATGTCATCATGAAAAACACTAATGATTTGAATTAGTTAGATTTTACACCTTCCTTAAAGAAGAGTACAAAATCTCACAATCTAAAGAGTCTTGTGTAGGTATGATATCTTGTTCTAAGAAAAAGATATATTTGTCGCAAAATAAAGCAACATCCTCTACTTTCGATCAGGATAGTATCTTATCAAGACTCCTTCAAGATCATTTTATATCTCTCCCTCCAAGAACACGAAAGAAATTTTACTACAAAAGTTCATTTTGTGCATATCATAGAGTTCATGATCATCTACTAATGAATGTAAGGCTTTAAGTGATAGAATTCAACATCTTAAGGAGTATGGTGCTCTTCCTTATGTTGGGGCATCCAATCCCTCTAATTGATGTTTATTTTCACTCTATCATGTTCCTCATCAATCATTTTGGCTCATCCTTGTCCTGCACTAAGTGGGGTCAACGGGTTAGGTAGCCTTGTCCCTGTATGTCACTTTTCATTGTCTCTTTTGGCTAGTTGACTACCTTTCATTTACATATAAGAGAAAGCTTGGGATGTGGGCAACATGCCTTAAGTTGGCTCGCTTCTGACATACTGAGTTATACATTTTGGGGGCAACCCCTTCCTTTTTTTCATGACGTAGCTTATTGGAAATATATGACTTGGAATAGGGATTTTCGAGTAAAATCTCTTTTCTTCTTCTAATTTAAAGCAATTGCTCACAGTAATGGTGTTAGCAACCGCTTTAAAGTGGGGGTATACATCGACACTCATGTTTCACTATATGATTTTCTTTATTCTTGTGATGCGTCCTTTTCTTGGTGGTATCATTGGGTTTGATTTCCTCCAAGAGCACGATATTTCTTTCACTTGTCCTCTCTTGGAGACATTAGGCACAATGTTCCCTAAGAAGATACCTTGCATGAACTAAGCAAAATCTCTTTGAATGTACCTTACAATATTACACATTTACAATATTGATTATATGGCCACCTTGCGTAACACACTTTGCTTTCCTATGGAGCCATCTTATTTGTTCATGAGTTTCAAGCATACGAAGCTTTTTTTGCCTCATGAAGCTCGAAGTTCATTATTATGTGGCACCTTGTCAAAGTTATGAGGAGGTATAGCTTTGGTATGGTTAATGTATGAAGAGAAGCCTAAATGTGGGCATGAATTTCTCATTGTACGGTGAGAAGTCGATACAGAGGCATGACTTTCTCACTAAGCCACCCTTTTGGATACTCACCCAACGGACAGCTTGAAGTTCCATTGCCTCAAAGTGAGCATTCATCTTAGGATAAATAGCTTAGATTTGATCCACAACGCGTTGGACAAATGGTTGAAGCTTGATCCACCTCTTTTTATTTGTGCTTGTTTTTATTTTTCTTTCTTTTAATCATTGACATTTCATGTTTGTGTATCCTATTTTGCTACAAATCATACACCTTGTGAATTTCCTTTTGTGCTTATATCGGTTTGATGTAGGATCTTGGATCCTAGGGGCTTGACCGCCTCCTTGATCTTTGTTATCCTAGACCGTCCGCATCAGTACACTTGAACCTCTCTTGAATGTCTACTTTAGTGTGAGTTTGAAGCAAGTTCATCCTCTCACTAAAGTGGGGGCTAAATTTGGCAACACAAAAATCTTTCCTTGCTTAATTTGGGAATGATTAATGTTAAAATGAACTTAAGGTCACCTTGATCTAGTGTTGTGATGAGTTTTACACATCCACATTAGGTTTTGGGCCCGTTTAAAGCTAAATAAACCTAAATTTTTCTTAATTTAGTGTTGTAAAGTGTATTTATTTACACCTTCACATTAAATTTAGGAGGCTTGTAAACTAAATGGACCTAATGTAGTGTTGTAATGTGTTGTACACATTCACATGGGATTTTGGAACCTTCTAAACTAAAAAGACCTATTTTTTCCTTAATTTGATGTTGTATTTATTTACACTTTCACATTGAATTTTGAGCCCTCTTGCATTTATTACCTTTATATCATCATTAATAGGTCCCTAATACCCTATATTGTGCATCTTGAGGCATATTTTAACCAAAATCCTAACATAGACATTAAATAAACTTAATTTCTTAACACCCGACACTTGCTCTCTCCAAAAAGGCCTTGTGGGACCCATATGCCACCTTGGGCATATGAGATCCATTGTCATGTCAAGATTATTAGGCATCAAGCATATTATTGAGCTAATGTTGTGATGTAGCATTGAAGATCCAAGATTAAGCATTGTTCTACACTCATTTCCAAGATCAAGACCTACATTTTAAATGGCCAATTCATGCTAGATTGCTAATTTGTATTACAAGACATCATTCACGGTAGCATTCTTCATGTTTCATGTCCCATGCTTCATGTTTCATATCCTTATTTCATCATCTCATCATTTTGTTTAATTATCTCAAAGGGGTTTGACCAAGACAAACCCACATTTACTAACAAATCAATAAG
Organism: Sequoia sempervirens; assembly: GCA_007258455.2. Taxonomy (NCBI): domain Eukaryota; kingdom Viridiplantae; phylum Streptophyta; class Pinopsida; order Cupressales; family Cupressaceae; genus Sequoia; species Sequoia sempervirens. The sequence continues at coordinate 18,408 of VDFB02084728.1, forward strand.
TTTTTCTCTCTCTACATGTGTGATTGCAGATCTAGGTGTCTTGGAGCATGAATTATCATTGAAGATTAGGTTACAAGCTTGGAGAAAGTTTTTGGAGTTGTCCCCTCATTTGCAAGGTTGTAATCTTCACTAAAAAGCCATATACATGTCCAAATTTAGGGTTTCAGATCCAAAAACAAAGTGGAAAAGAAAGAGAAGAGACTATAAAGATGAATTAGGTCATAACCTTCTAAAAAATCACACTAGGAATGATACGCCACCTTGGGTGTATGAGTCCCAGTACAACCAATTTTTAGGGTTTTAGGAGATTCAAACACCCATCTGCCAGATTTCAATTTCTGCACAGAAACCCAAATTTGGGACTAAATCACCTAGACTAGTGTATGAGTCCCACTCAGCATTAAATTTAGTGTTTCCAACATTTCAGTACTTCATTCAAGCCTCTATAAGTTTCCAAGTGCATGCCTCTGATTTTATAACTTTTTGTTCTGATTTACTTGCATTTCTAGGTCATTTAATTAGGTCTTGCATATAATTGAGTTTCACAATTAGATCTTACATTTCATTAGTCTTTCCAAGCCTTAGCTTACTGGTGAGCCCCTCATTAGTTTATAATCAAACCTCGGGATACCCCTATTATCGGATCTCTTTCCCCTTCCTTCATTGGATTGAGATCTCTAGGGTTTCCCTTCAATGAGATAATTGGAAAGTGGGTTTTGCTCTATGTTCTAAACCAGAAGTAGCACATCTCCCATTTTCTCTTGTTTCATTTTGGTGAACTTGCATTTAGAACATCATAATTTTGATTTGGAGTGCATCATCATCCTAAATCTTGCTTGCATTAAATTCGCATTAGGTTTTGCACTAGTTAATTTGCATCTAGGGTTTCAAAATCTTGCATTAGTGAAAGTGCATATAGGTTGCATTTTTGCATCTTGCATCACTAATTTCATCTTAAATCTGCATTTTCACTTAGCCTAGACATCACTCAAACCAAAAAGCATAAAAAGCACTTAAAATTTTCTGAAAAATATGAAAAAAACCCTCACTGGGACTCATACGCCCCTCTGGGCGATTTAGTCCTAGTACACATCTGAAACTTCCTTTTACAACATTTAAAACCTTGTTTCTGCACTTTTTTTTGTTAACATTGGTTTTTTTTTCAGCTGGTTGAGTTTCTATTACATACATATCACTAAATCTAGCTTAAAGTGGTTCATTTCATGCATTGCTTAATTCCAAATTTGCATTTAAAACATTTCATCTTCAGATCATTGCATAGTGTAATTAGTAAATTACCTTGTTTGAAATCTAAAAATTTCATTTCATTCTAAGTCTTTACATTGCATTTTGAGTTTGCATAGATTATTTTTCACAAATGTTAGTTTCGGTCTTTTCCAAGTTTGCAAAGAAAAATTTAGTCAATAAGCACATTAATCATTCATTCAATACATTCCCTAGTTATGAGAGTCTCTTAGTGCAAGAGAGTGAAAATGACAATGTTTTCCTTAAACCTACACCCCCTCTTATCTATCCTATTTGTGGGAATGATGTGATAGAAGAAGATGAAAATATAGACAATCCCGATGATCATAGTTGCTCTTCTCCTAATACCTCTCCTACATGTGACGAATGTATTTCAATGTTAGAAGGTGCACTCATTGAGAATCATGACATTGTTGAAAGCTCCTCTTCTATAAACTCTCCTACATTGGAAGATACTATAACACAAGAGAATGACATCATAGACACATTTTTAAACATCACCTTACCTAATTTCCATTCTCCCTTTTCTTGTGAGAATGATTTAGTAGAAGAGGATGAGATTGTAAATGATGAGGATATGTTGGTGTTAGATAATCAAATCTTTAAGATCTATAACAACCCTCTTTATGATCCTTCCCCTACCTATCCTATTTTGGAAGACATTAGGGAACAAAGGAAAGAAATCATAAATGATTATGAAAATCATACTTGTTCTTCTCCTAGTATCTCTCCTAGTTATGAATAAGATACTTTGATCGATGAAATTCATGAGAATATTAGTTGTCCCTCTTCACCTAGGGAAACCCTTATTGATCAAGACAATTCAACCATTGATCATTCCCCTATTGGAAATGAAGTCATTTTGGAAGAACCAATCCTTGAATGTTAAGAACATTTGGTTTATAGTTATCCTAACAACTCTCCTCCTAGGGAGGATATCATGGTGCAAGAAAATGACAACAATAGTAATATCGCTTCCTTAGGTGATGGTAAAAAGGTGATTCTAGATTTCCCTTTAATAGAAATACATCAAAATAAGATCGTCAAGGTTATGAATGTGTAAGTGTCCATTAGATCCCACTTGACCATTGGACCTCCTACATACCCTGTGGGACATCCTTTGAACCATCTAATTCTTTACCCACCCTCACAACGACCACAAACTCAAAACAAACCTTAGCTTATCCTTTACCCACCTAACAATAATGTTTCACAAAAACTAAGTCATAACACTATTTCTCATACATATAACACTACGAACAATTTGAAACCAAGAAAAACAACTTAAACATCCCTCCCATTGCCTAATCCTATCTTACTAGGCCCTCCTCATTTACCTCCACAAAGTGGAAAGGAGTATGATCTTGTTGAACAACTTAAGAACACTCCTGCTAAGATATCATTGTGGGACCTTATCCAAGCATCCCCTCATTATCTCAACATGATTCAAAGTTCTTTACAATAAGTTCCTATCCCTTCTAATGTGCAACCGAATGACATAGCAGCCATGATTCAAGGAATAAATGCTGACATTGTTTTCCACCAAAGTGAGTTCCATCCTTTGGAAGTGCAAAAACAATGTGATGCTTTCATGATAATAGCTCAATATAATAGAACAGGCATAAAGCAAACCCTTGTTGACAATGGCTTAGCCCTTATTGTTTGTAGTGTAACCCTTTTGGATAGGCTTGGCGTGGATAAATAAAAAATTCAACCTAATTCTTTATTTATTAAGGGATTTGATAATGTAGGAAAACAACCACCTGGTGTGATCACTTTGCCTATTACAGTTGGAAAGGCCACATTAGAAACATTGATCCATGTTATGCTTCATGATCTTTCATACAATCTTCTTTTAGGTAGATTGTGGATTCATGGAATAAATGGGGTGCCTTCCACTCTTCATCGTAAAATGTACACACTCGAAGCCAATCTCAAACCAAACAATTGTTTAAACATTGAGAAAAATAAAGAGAATCCTTTGAAAACATTAACACCAACTACACAAGTAGAACCCATGCAACAAAAAGATAAAGAAAAACATATTGAGGAAATCATGAAGCTATTAGAAGATGATTGGGGTTCCTTAGATTTCAAACCAACTTTCATAGGAGAATACAAGATCATAAACAAAGAGTCTAAAAAGGGAAGAGAAACAATGGTAATTCCAACACAAAATTCAGAAGACCCTGAGAAAGCATCCACCTCAACCACTTTAGAATGAAAGACAACAAATTACACAACAAACTTTGATGAACTTAATTATGAGCAACCATCGAATCTAAAAGAGATGAACAATCTTTATGGAAAAGGTTATGAAATGATGAAACAACTTGGTTATAGTGGAAAAGGATGTGGTGCTAGAGAACAAGGTATGCGTGTCCCTATAGAGCTTGAAACGCATGAAAAGACTGGAAGTCTTGGTTACTGTCCCTCGAAAGACATACACAAGCCTTCACATAATATCAACACTATTACAAAACATCCGTCTAAGCCAACTTTAACATTAGTGTATCCTGAACTAATAGACACTAGTGGTCTTGATTATCATCCTTTCAAATAAATGAAAACAAACAAAGAAATCTTCGCTTAATGTCAATGCCATCATGCAAAACACTAATGATTCGAATTAGTTAGAGTTTACACCTTCCTTTAAACAAGAGTACAAAATCTCGCAATCTAAAGAGTCTTGTGTAAGTATGATATCCTGTTTAAAGAAAAAGATATCTTTGTCACAAAATAAAGCAACATCCTCTACTTTTGATCAAGAGAGTATCTTATCAAGACTCCTTCAAGATCATTTTATATCTCTCCCTCCAAGAAAACAAAAGAAATTTAACTACAGAAGTTCGTTTTGTGCATATCATAGAGTTCATGGTCATTTTACTAATGAATGTAACACTTTAAGTGATAGAGTTCAACATCTTAAGGAGTATGGTGCTCTTTGTTATGTTGGGGCACCCAATTCCTCTAATTGATATTGATTTTCACTCTAGCATGTTTCTCATCAATCATTTTGGCTCATCCTTGTCTTGCACTAAGTGGGGGCAAGGGGTTAGGTAGCCTTGTCCTTGTATGTCACTTGTCATTGTCTCTTTTGGCTAGTTGCCTACCTTTCATGTCCATATAAGAACAATCTTGGGATGTGGACGACTTGGCTTAAGTCGGCTCGCATGTGATGTACTGAGTTATACATTTTGGGGGCAACCCCTTTCTTTTTTTTCATGACGTAGCTTATTGGAAACATATGACTTGGAATAGGGCTTTCTGGGTAAGCTCTCATGTCTTCTACTTTAAAGAAATTTCTCACAGTAATGGTGTTAACAACTGCTTTAAAGTGGGGGCATAATCGACACTCATGTTTCATTGTGCAATTTTCTTTATTCTTGCGATGTGTCCTTTTCTTGGCGGTATCATTGGTTTTGATTTCCTTCGAGAGCCCGATATTTCTTTGACTTGTTCTCTCTTGGAGACATTAGGTACAATGTTCCCTACGAAGATATCTTGCATGAACTAAGAAAAATCTCTTTGAACGTACCTTACAATATTTCACATTTACAATATTGATTATATGGCCACCTTGCATAACACACTTTGCTTGCTTGTGGAGTCATCCTGTTTGTTCATGAGTTTCAAGCATACGAAGCTTTATTTGCCTCATGAAGCTCGAAGTTAATTATTATGTGGCACCTTGTCAAAGTTATTAGAAGGTATAGCTTTGGTATGGTTAACGTATGAAGAGAAGCCTAAATGTGGGCATGACTTTCTCATTATACGATGAGAAGCTAATACAGAGGCATGACTTTCTCACTAAGCCACCCTTTTGGATACTCACCCAGTGGACAACTTGAAGTTTCGTTACCTTAGAGTGAGCATACATCTTTGGACAAATAGCTTAGATCTGATCCACACCGTGTTGGACAAACTGTCAAAGCTTTATCCACCTCTTTTTAGTTTTGCTTGTTTTTATTTTTCTTTCTTTTAATCATTGACATTGCATGTTTGTGTATCTTATTTTTCTGCAAATCATACACCTTGTGTGTTTCCTTTTGTGCTTATGTTGGTTTGACATAGGATCTTCGATCTTGGGGGCTTGACCACCTCCTTAATCTTTGTTATCCTAGACCATCCACATTGGTACACTTGGACCTCTCTTGAATGTCTACTTTAGTGTGAGTTTGAAGTAAGTTCATCCTCTCACTAAAGTGGGGGCTAAATGTGGCAACAAAAAAAGTATCCATTTTCCTTGCTTAATTTGGGAATGATTAATGTTAAAATGAACTTAATGTCGCCTTGATCTAGTGTTGTGATGAGTTTTACACATCCACATTAGGTTTTGGGCCCTTTTAAAGCTAAATAAACCTAACTTTTCTTTAATTTAGTGTTGTAAAGTGTGTTTATTTACTCCTTCACATTAAATTTATGAGGCTTATAAACTAAATGGACCTAATCTAGTGTTGTATTGTGTTGTACACATTTACATGGGATTTTGGGCCTTTCTAAGCTAAAAGACCTATTTTTGCCTTAATTTGATGTTGTAAAGTATATTTATTTACACTTTCACATTGAATTTTGAGCCCTCTTGCATTTATTACCTTTATATCATCATTAATAGGCCCCTAAGACCCTATATTGTGCATCCTGAGGCATATTTTAACCAAAATCCTAACATAGACATGAAATAAACTTAATTTCTTAACACCCGACATTTTCTCTCTCCAAAAAGGCCCTATTAGACCCATACGCCACTATGGGCATATGAGTCCCATCCACATGGGACCATATGCCACAAATGGTGTATGAGTCTCATTTGGCCTATTTTTAAGGTTTTTAGTAGGAAAACCTAGGTTTTAAGTTCAAATTTTATGAATTGCGGCTTGTGGGATCCAAGTAACGGGATATTAGATGGATTACCTATATAAATGAGGTCTCAAATCATTATTTCACATAATCTTTCATGATATCAAAGTCAAGCAATCAAGAGTTGAGCATTCCAAGACTTCACAAGAGTGTTAAAAGAGCATTCAAGAGTAGATTTCTTCATCAATTGTTGCAACAATTCAAGATCCATTGTCATGTCAAGATTATTAGGCATTAAGCATGTTGTTGAGCTAGTGTTGTGATGTAGCATTGAAGATCCAATATTAAGCATTGTTGTACACTCATTTCCAAGATCAAGATCTACATTCTACATGGACACTTCATGCTAGATTGCTAATTTGTATTACAAGACATCATTCAAGGTATCATTCTTCATGTTTCATGTCCCATGCTTCATGTTTCATTTCCTTATTTCATCATCTCATCATTTGGTTTAATTACCTAAAAGGGGTTTGACCAAGGCAAACCCCCATTTACTAACAAATCAACAAGTTTTTCTCTCTCCACACGTGTGATTGCATATATAGGTGTCTTGGAGCATGAATGATCATTGAAGATTAGGTTACAAGCTTGGAGAAAGTTGTTGGAGTTGTCCCCTAATTTGCAAGGTTATAATCTTCACTAAAAAGCCATCTATAGGTTTGAAATCAGGGTTTCAGATCCGGAAACAAAGTGGAACAGAAAGAGAAGAGATTGGAGAGCTGAATCAGGTCATAACCTTTAGAAAAAGGACATTAGGATTGATATGCCACCTTGGGTGTATGAGTCCCAATACAACCAATTTTTAGGGTTTTGCGAGATTCAGACACCCATTTTCCATATTTCAATTTCTACATAGAAACCCAAATCTGGGACTAAACCTCCTAGACTGGCGTATGAGTCCCACTTGGGATTAAATTTAGTGTTTCTAGAATTTCAAGACTTCATTCAAGCCTCTACAAGTTTCTAGGTGCATGCCTATGAGTTTACAACTTTCAATTATGATTTACTTGCATTTCTAGGTCATTTAATTAGGTCTTGCATATCAGTGAGTTTCACAATTAGATCTTGCATTTCATTAGTCTCTCCAAGCCTTGGCTTGGTGGTGAACCCCTCATTAGTTTACAATCAGACCTTGGGACAACTCTATTGTCAGATCTCTTTCCCCTTCCTTCATTGGATTGAGATCTCTAGGGTTTCCCTTCAATGAGATAATTGAAAAGTGGGTTTTGCTCTATGTTCTAAACCATAAGTAGCGAATCCATTTTTTCGTTGTTTCAGTAGTTATGCATCCAAATGAGGTAGATAGATCCTCTTATTTATACACAAAAATCAACAACTAAAGGCTAGAAACAAGGTAACAAGAATGGAAATTTTCATCTCAAATGATTCGACTCAACAAGGTAAAGAAAAGGTGGCAGCTAAAATTGATACACATGGACATATACACAACCATGGTGAATGAGTCACACTTCTCAAATGAACAACAAGTAGGTTAATCTAAAATGCAAGGTATTTCTCTTCTGCAAGTCAACTTATATAGACACCTACTCACTTGACCATTTCAACATATTTCATATGCTTCACATTCTAGAAATTTATATTGAAAATCATACCATTTCCAGTTGGCGCCACAATATGCCATACGCACCATTTAACAAGGGTTGTTGTTTTTGTTTGACTTGGCGGACTTACTTCCTATACATTAGCATTTATTGTTGTTTGCTTTTGACAAAGTCTTGGCAGATATATTTGCATGTTAATTTGCATTGGATACTTAGCGCTATAATATGGTGTTGTCCATACTCACAATACAACACTTTAAATGTTTTAAACATCACTTAATGTATATTTATGTCTTGTTTACTAAGTGTTTTTCCCTTTGATAATATGTTGCGCGCAATACATAGCATAAGCTATGTTTTATATGTTATGCGATAGTTTAAATAATTCATCGCTATGGAAAATATTAACATATATATATATATATATGGGCGATCCTACAATATTGGTTTACAATTTTTGGCCAAACTGGACACTGAACTAATTTTTTCTAACTAAATCTTCACTTTCGGGCACCTATAGCGGCTAAACCATGAAAAATTTGAAGATGATGCAAACTAGTGATTTGTGACATTTTGTCTGTAGATTCTAAATATATTTTTTCAAAAAATTTGGAATCAAATTGCACTTCTTTTTCCATCTCCTTCGAAAACTATTTTTTTCAGTAAACGCCATTTTTAAGGAGTGATGCTCATTGTATACAACATAACTTTATTTCCATGAAGGATAAAATTCTATTTTTTTCGAATTTAGATTTTTAACTATGATATCTAGTGCTTTCATTTGGTTTCATAGTGTTTTATTGAATATTTTTTCCTTAATCAAGTTTCGAAGTCAAAACAATTACAATTCAGAAATAGGTGGACTATATACAACATAAATTTTTTTGTATGTATCAAAATTCAATTTTTTCTTTTTTGTTGGATCAAGGACTTCAATATCTAGTGCATTGATATTTTTTCAAATTTTTTTGATAATATGTTATTTTTCCACATGCGCAAAATAGAGAGCTTGATTTTCGGTGAAAAACCTACATTCACAAGAAATAAAAAATAAATATAATAATAAAATTAAATTTCTTTAAAATTATACTTTTTGGGAAGCTTATAATAAGGACTACATACTTACAAAAATAAATTTTATATGAATTAATTTGATCCCCCAAAAGGTAAATCAAAAGTGGTTTTTTATCAGCATTTTCATAGGTGTAAAGGAGATTTTGTTATAGGTATGGTTTAAAATTAGCGGGGTTCTATCCAAGGGGGTTTGATCTAAGGTAGTTCAATCAAACCCTCTTCAATTGGAATCCTTTAATTGGAACTTTTCAAGGCTTAAATCATTATATTTTCTAAAAATATATGATTTCAGCAAAAATCAGGATCTCCCAGAAATTATAAACCAGTATTGTGGGATCAACCATATGTATATACGTTTTACAAGAATATATATGTGTATATATATATGTTTATATTTATATATGTATATATTTCTCAATTCTTAAGTTTGTATAATACATTATTTGATATACGGATATGCATTCACATATTGTTGTATGCGTGAGTATATATACATATACATATTACATATATATACATATATGTAATATGTATATATGTATAATTATATATATTAATATACATATATGGATGTATCCTTTTTGTCAATACATACATGTATGTTAATATATATATGTGTGTGTGTGTGTATACATTTAGATACTATGTATATATACACCCTGCCTTAATATTTAAACACATTTATTCATAGTCATATCAATTGTCATATATACATGGAATGTATATATATATGTCATCTTTTTCGATCGATATTCCCATGCATATGGGTAATCCGTTCATGAGAATGCATAGATACGTCTATGTACATATACTCATGCACACATTTACTCATGTGTATGAGTTCATCATTAACACATACATATACACACACACACACATTTTATGTATATATCCCATTGATTAAATACAACACATAAGGAAGAACTCACACATTACGAGGAGAATCAAAACTTAAACTCCTAAACAAAGACGTTAAAACAAACCACAGTCAAGACTAAAGGTAACTTACTATTCCCCAAGCTATTATCCCAACTTGACCAACTAGATGTGTGTGTGTGTGTGAAAGATTAGTTTGGATTTTTATCATAGGTTACTAGACCAAATTCTTCTTCCTAAGTGATACTTCTCCTCTCTTCAGGAGGCTTGTTTTAATTCTTGCATCCAACTTCACACTTTTCAATAGTAGTTAGCTAAAAACAATGCATTCACTTGCATCAGATATTTTCATATTCCAATAATTTCATAACATTAAATTAAATCAACATTTATTCTTCATATTTCCAAATCACATAAAGCATAAATACACTCATTTAAAGCATTTTCACCTAACTAGGTAAAAGTAATTAAGTAGTAACACAATGGGGTGTAACAAAATAGAATAGCAAAAATAGTTGTCCCACTAGTTGATAAGTTAGAATCTGAAATATGGCTAGAGGACTACCAAATCAAGCAAGTTGATCTAGGAGTCCAGACCAAGGAAGGAGAGAAAGTCTCTCCAAATGTTCGTCTCTACAATTTTGAAGAGAATGCAGAAGGACGAGAATACCAAGGAAGAGATGAAATCTTAGGTGGCCTAATTGACGACTTGTATAAATAATTTAATTAGACCAATTGATATTGCATCTCCTGATTCTGCACTGTAAACTGCCTTGAAAGGTGAGTTCAAACATTCTAACCCAGATGGATGGATTCTAACAATGCAACAATATAATTTTTTTTTTGTCTTTAGCAACTGAGGTGCTAAAGAAACTAATAAACTCCTATCACTCAATTAACTATGATGAGGATAGTGCAACTCAACAAATTAAGCTAACCATTGATGAAGAGTTATTAGTTTGGGAGGATTACATCCAAATTTTGCATAAAATAAAAGAGACATTAATGGAGGAACTACTAAAAGGTAATGCCATTGAAGAGGAAGATCAAGACAAATTTCCTGAATCGGTAAGAGCAATGGAGTTACGGGTGAAGAGTTTGAACAAATGCAAGTCCAAGTTAAACAAAGACGGGAGTCAAGAAGAACAAATACTGAATAAAATTGGCTAGACCATTGAAGACTTGGATTGCATGTTTTGGGAAATGCCTGTGTTGGTAAGGGACCCTAGCAATATGGTTGAAGAGTTGCAAAATCAAATGCAAGGACAAGTCACACAGGTAGGAATCAAGAAAATGATGAATAAGAAGGCAAAACTCTAGTCCCTTCAGGAGGAGTTGGCTACCTTCATTAATTTACAACATATGGAAAAATCAACATTTGATTAAAAGGTAAAACTCTAGTATCACAAAGGACCTGCCATGGAGACAATGAACAAAGTGGTATGAACATTCACTAATAGATTCACTAAGTGACTGGAGACATTTAATGTACTATTGTTGTTATAATTTTTGTAATTTTCAATAAACTATTAGTTAATTTCCATGCCCAACCTAGAGAAATAAAACTGGTGTTGGAAATTAGATAGTTAGTTTTTTATTATGGGAAAAAAGGTTTTGATGGGGTCCTAAAACCCAGTACAAATGGTTTTGATGGGATCCACAACCTTATCCAAAGCAAGAAAGCTGCTAATAAAGAATAATCAACAAAACATCGACAACCAAAACAACAACCATCAAAGATCAGCAAGGCAACTCAGGTTGCAAACAAAAAGAACCAAAGGGATCTTAAACCCAACAAATTAGCAAAGGGACTGAGAACCTAAAGACACTAATAGATAACCACCTGAAACAGTCAGGCAACAAAGTAGCCAAGCTGCAACCAACCGAATGCTTAGTAACATCACTGAACCACTATACAAGCCAATAAACTTGAGGCACTGCTTGAATCAACTAGGTGTCAGCAAACCAACTGCTTAGAACTTCCAAATCTCATCCCAAGAACATAGACTTAATTGTGTAAATCACCATCAAAACCCACACAGTTAAAATATGCAAATCATTAGCTTCTGTGTAGCACCAAACCACATGTAAGTTGTTAGTAAACCAACCACTTAGAACATCCAAATATGAGCCCAGGAACATAACATTAGCTTTTGTGTAGCACCAATCCACACACACAACATCAACTTCCCTGCAACACCAAACTACCCGGTCAACCAACCCAACCTCCACCTCTAAAGAAGAGGACTCCGCTCTATAGGAGAGGATGAAGAGAAACCCCTTACCACTAAAGCCACAACTCTCCAACCCAAACAAGAACTACCTCAATAAGAACCAAAATAAGGGAGGAGATCTTCCTGCCAACCCAACAACATACATCTCCACCTTAATAGAAGATGGTTCCACCTCAAGAGGAACAATCTCCCCCTCAATAGGAGACACCAACTGTGAAACCCAATAGAAAGGAACTTCAGAAGAAAGGGATAACCCAACATCCCTTAACATCACAAGCATCGGGTACTAGCAGGAAGTAGAAAACATAATAGTTAGCTCACAAAATTGAGTCCAAAGAAAAGACAATAAGAATATCCCAGCCACAAGTAAACCAGTACCAATCATGACATAGATCTTTAACTAAAAAATATAGAAAGCCTTCTGCCAATAAATAATAATACCCCCTTTTTTCCTCATAAGCTTCATAACCATAAAGGAGGCCACAACAACCTCCATAAACCACATAGAATACTGGGTTAACTTAGAACCCAATAGCCAGTCATTAGCAAAAAAATCAAAATACAGCAACCTGCAATCCTCAAAATGTTGCAGATAGAGCCCAGTAGGGCAAGGGGAAACAAAATAGAGAAGAGTCTAAGAAAAAGTTATAACAAGAAGCATACCATCCACCCCAAAATGTTGGTCAAAGCTAAAAATAGACCATTCCAAAGACAAAACCCCTGCAAGGGATCCAAAGCACACACTAATAAGGCTTTCTCACAACCCAAAAGTAGCCTAAGTAGCCAACAAAATGCGAGGAAAAAAACTAGCAACACCAACGCAACCGACCGCACCCCAGCACCACAAAGAAACCAACAACTAGCTAGAGACAAAGTAGCAAAAACCCCACAGCTTGCCATCCGCGACATGCAACATAGAGAGCCTAGGGGGCAAGGGGGAACAAAGCAAAGAAAAATCAATGAAAAGGCCAACACAAGAAGCACCCCATCTTCCCCAACACATCGATCAAAGCTAAAGATAGACCATTCCACCGATAAAACCCCAACACAGGGCCCAAATAACCCACCAACAAGGTTAACCTACAACCCAAAAGAAGCACAAGTAGCCAACAAAAAGTGAGGAATCTAAACATCAGACCCACCCAAGCAACTAGCCGTAACCCAACAACATAGAACGACAAAGCAACCGAAACCCATAAGCCAACAAGCTACAATGAGTAATAGAAAAAGCCCAAGAGGGAAAGGGGAAACAAAGCAGAGAAGAGTCAGGGGCCAGGCCAAAACTAGAAGCACACCATCTGCCCCAACACGTTGGTCAAAGCTAAAGATAGACCAAACCACTGAAAAAACCCCTGCAAGGTCCCAAAGCACACACCAACAAGGCTTTCCCGTGACCCAAAAGCAGCAGAAGTGGCCAACAAAAAGCAAAGAAGCAAACCAACAACACTAACCACGCAACAAGCTGCAACCTAGAAATCCAACCACCTGCAAACAACAAAGCAACCAAAAACCAGAAGCCAACTATCTATCATCATCATCTGGATAAGATTCTCCAGCTCCCTCTCCCTTCGAAGAATTCAAACTCCCACTCCCACCACTCTTTCCACTCTCCATATGGCCTATATTGGATAGTTGTTAGTTACTTTCAGTTTGCTTTTTATTTTCATAAGTTTAGTTTAGTTAAAATGGGACTCAAACTGGGGCTCCCAATTTTGCTTTAGTTGTATTTTAGTTTGCTTTTAGACTAGAGCTAGAGCACTGGAGTTAGTTCCAGTTAGCTTTTTTGTCAGATCCACAATTATAGGGACCCAAATCTCTATATAATTTTGATTTTGGATCATTTCCAAGGATCCAATTTTTATGTATTGTGCAAAAGAAACTTATGCATTCTTAGTGTGGATTTGCCTATTGACTTTGTGAAGATCTAAATTTTGATTAATCAAAGGATTATGCCTATTTTACATGCATCTCAAATGGCTCATTGGTAATGGTATGATTGTTTTATGTTATTTGAATAAAATAAATTAATGAAATCTTAAGTGTTATTTTGGAATTAAGTAATATTTCATCTCAGATTTGCACATGTTGGATGGCGTTCTGATTGCATGAAATCTAAAAATCTTGTGTTGGTTACTTTCCCTTGAAGATTGCATCATTATTGAACAAAAAATGTGTGAATGACTATTTGCATTGATAACATGGTTTTGTGGATTTTCATTTAAATTCTCATAATCGATTACTAAAATAGGTTTTAACATTTTCCATTAGATTAAATTTATTTTAATTTCTCTCGTTACCCTTTCTATCTTTTAAATTTTATTTGAATCAAGTTTGGAATTGTTGAAAAGAGCATTAAATTGGTACAAAACTACTATAGATTTGAACATGTAATGTGTTTATTAAATTGCTAGAATCATTATTTTGATTGCATGCTATTTTTAGAAAAGATAATAACTAGATCCCTTGTGAAATATGTTGACAACCACTGTGTTGTCCCACATGATCAAGACCTACTAGAAAGAAATCTTTAAGTAATTTCTTTACTTTTCAAGAGAAGCAATAACATGTTATTGCTTAACAAGTTGGAAGTGTTAAAACCACCCTCAACAAAAGTGAACATGCATGTCTTACCCAATATGATCATCTCTAAATTAATTTCCATTGAGAAAAGTCTTATGCTTTCACACTTAGGTGAAACATTAGGTGTAAGTTCACACCATATAGAAAATAGTTGAAGTTATGCATAAACACCTAAAGTGGCACATATCAATATGAATCAATAGATCATCAGATCTAACTGACAATTATCGATGGCTAGATGATCCAAACACCAAGATGCAGAAATAATAATAATCTAGCATGCTAAATCAAATAAATAATCATAGCTATAAAATATATAGTGAAAACAACATAAATAAAATATAGTGATAATCTAAACATAAACAAGCACATCATTAGCATCCCATAATACATAATAAACTTTTTAATGTTAATACAAAATCTCATTAAGAACACACCAATGATAAATATAAAATATCATCTCTAAGTATAGTAGTGGAACCAAAGAAAAAATAATATATATACAAGGCTCAAACACTTGAGACATTACACGTCTTGTTTATGCTACCATAGTTTCAGAATAAATTATGTTGTATATAAAGGGGAAGTATAATATTTAAATTTATAACACACTTTATGTTAAACACATATTTTATTCCAAAGGTTTTCCTCATAGGATCTTTTTAGAAACCCTCTATTAATTTCTTACATATGATCTCTTAGAAATATATTAAGATATCCCTCAGTGGATTTAAATTCAACAAAATTCAACAAGGAACCACAACAAGAATTTGTCTAAAGCACATATTTTAGATTTTTTCATTGTTTTCCTCTAGATATCAAGAATTTGAGGAAGAAAAAGTTGCCTATATGTTTCTAAAATTCAATTGCTTCCTTTTATAATTTCTATTATAAGTGAAAAAAATCTCAAAAATATTTTATTTTCTCTCAAAAGGCTCCATTCTCTATGTTTTTATAGGAAAAAAATATTTATTCAAAAAATGATTTATTTTCTAAAAAGATAAATCGATTGGTGCATATTAATTTATTTAGTGCATTTCATTTACTTCTTATTGTTGTCAATTATTAATTTTCAAGTGAATAAGATTTATTTTAGTTCTTTTATTCAAAGTAATTGGAATTGGTTTTAAGTAGGAGAATTTTTTGTTAGTTTAATTTCCTTTCAAACAACTTAAACATTCAAAACTCCAAAAAAAATAGAAAACTAAGAAAATAAATAAAACTACCACAACATTCCTCACATATTCAATATCTTCAAAATGCCAATAACATTACAAACAATATTTAATGACCTTCACTTAGATTGAAAATATCCACCAAAACATCAATGTAGTGGCTTGACTCAACATGACCTTGAGAAGTTGTGTGTGCCATTTTTTTGGGCCTAAAGGGTTGGGTTTAAATTTATATTAAACTCAAGGTAAACTTGGATGTATAAAGTAATTCAACATGTCATAACAACCTTAGACATGTAGATATGAATTCAAACCATTTATTTTTAAAAATGAAACAACTAATCCAAAAAAGACTACAACTTAAGCAAATATGATCAACATGGATGACTAAAACTCACAGCTAAAAAGTAATAAACCTAAACCAATCAAGTGAGACAAACTACTATGACTACAAAAGAATATGAACAATTAAACAATCACATTCATTAAAGAGAAACTTAGAAAATCAAAACATATTAAGATTAAATTTCAAAGGAAACTATTAATAGGATCCTTTGTTTTGGTAAATTAGAATTACTATGTGGTGTTTACAATAGTTTGGATTGGTGGTCGTGGGAGAGTGGAGGTATGATGAGTATGAGAAATGGAAGTAAGAATGAGAGGGGTATGAGATGAATGTAGTTGATGAAGGGTTGGAAATGCCATTGGTTTACAAGTGGATGGGATGAGTTGTTAGATGGGAAAGGTGGGTGATTAGAGGTTGACAATAATGATGTAATAAGAGCATTGGTAAACAAAGAATCATTCAAAATTTTAGTTTCATATAGAATTTGGCCAATATCATTAAGCATTTCTAGGTCATATGATTTGGTCATTGGTAAATTATGAAATTGATCTACTAAAGCCTCATGATTTGCATCATTAACAAATTTTCTAATGATCTCTTTAAGCACTTACAACTTATTGGTTATACTTGACTTATCTTTATTTTAAAAATTTCAAGATGAGCCCCATGATTAAAAGCTCCTCTTCACCAAGGTTTATGGATTCATTCAAAATGTAACTAATTAGAAACTTGAAACAGCCAATTGTAATTCAAGGACAAGCCTAGGGCTACATTGACTGGGAATATGAGATATGAGAAGATGCTTTATCATACACCCTAATACATGGTTTATTGTCATATTCACTTTTATCTTGTCATATTTATTGTTTTATCTCTAGGATACATAATTTTGAATTTTTTTATGATTAGTCTAGTTTTTAAAGTTTTGGATTCATTTTCATTATTTTTTATATTTTGGATTTGACTATGGGATATATTTGTTTCATGAATAGAATTATGTCTCCAATTTTTTATTTCAAAAATATTTTCTCTTTTTCTTGAATTGATTTTTTGAAACTTTTAACTACTTCTTATCATTTGAATGCTAAATATTTTGAATTGACCACCTATGCTCTTGCATTTAAACACAAGCCCTAAGACATTAGTCACCATCAAGTTGGATATCAATTGATCATTTAAACTTGTCAATTTGGATGGTATTAGAAAGTGTTTATCAAAAAAATTATATGTACTTTAGCACCAGTATTCATGGGTACTACAATATGCATTTCCAACACACACTTTAGCACTAGTATTCATGGATTCATTTTCATTATTTTTATATTTTGGATTTGATCGTGGGATATATTTGTTTCATGAATAGAATTATGTCTCTAATTTTTTATTTCAAAAATATTTTTCTCTTTTTCTTGAATTGATCTTTTGAAACTTTTAACTACTTCTTATTAGTTGAATGGTAAATATTTTTAATTGAGCACCTATGCTCTTGCATTTAAACACAAGCCCTAAGACATTAGTCACCATCAAGTTGGATATCAACTGATCATTTAAACTTGTCAATTTGGATGGTATTAGAAAGTGTTTATCAAAAACATTATATGTACTTTAGC
>VDFB02084730.1:0-10317 GCA_007258455.2 Sequoia sempervirens
ACCTACTATTGGAACATAATTCCTTTTTGTCTCAAGAACGCTAGTGCAAAATATCAAAGGGCAATGACGACACTACTTCATGACATGATACACAATATCATGGAAGATTATGTTGATGACTTGCTTGCTAAATAAAAAACCAGAGAAGGACACCTTGATGTTCTTGCCAAATTTTTTGACTGATTAGAACAATACAATGCCAGATTAAACCCAAAGAAATGTGTGTTCGGTGTCATAGCTGGCAAAATTTTAGGTTTCATTGTGTCTAATAGAGGCATTGAGGTTGATCCTGCAAAAGTAAAAGAAATTCTTGAAATGCCACCACCATCTACACTCAAACAGTTAAGAGGATTACAAGGAAGATTACAATCTATAAGGCGATTCATTGCACAGTTAGCTAACAAATGTCAGCCATTCCAACACTTATTGAAGAAAGGAGTCACATTCAAATGGAGAGATCAATGCCAAGAAGCATTCCAAGCATTAAAATATTAAAGCTCTTATCAACATCGGTTCTAGTTCCACCAGTTCAAGGAAAACCTTTACTATTGTATATATCAGTAACAAATTCATCCTTGGGAGCTCTTTTAGCACATCATGATGACCAAGGAAAGGAAAGAGCCATGTATACTACATTAGTAGAACACTTGAATTGGATATGAACTTAATTACATGCCTATTGAGAGAGAATGTTTAGTAGTAATCTTTGCTTCTCAAAAACTTAGACACTTCATGTTGAGTCATAAAGTTCAACTCATTGCATGCTTTGATCCTCTCAAGTACCTTTTGAGCAGAGCAACACTAACTAGAAGGTTAGCTAAATGGGTTATGATCCTGAGTGATTTTGACATAGAATATATAGACATAAAGGCTATCAAAGGTTAGATTATAGCAGATCAATTGGCAGAAGCTCCAATACGGTGCTGTCATTATTGAATTTTATGTGCGGATCATCATGGCAAGCAATTGTAAGTGGCAAAATTCAAAATCAGTGTTGAGGGCAGCTTGACATAAAAAATTGAATAAGTTATCTATATTATTTCAAAAATATGTAGCAATAAAATTTGTAGAAAATTGAATGTAGTTTCAAAACTACTAGGCTTGTTTAAAAAAAAAAATCTATTTGGTGAAAATTTGAAATTTCAATCTGATGATGAGCCCTTAAATTTGGGGGAAAAAATAGAAGTAGGTGTATGTTTGACCACCTAACCATAATAAAATGGTATATTTTTATAAAATTTTATATTTAAGTAGAGGACTCATGGATGTAATTGCATATTTTTTTTGTAATTTTTTCAAGTATAATTAGTATGAATTTTTACAACTTTTAAAAATATAAAACTTCGTGTAATGCGACCATATGGCGGTCCAAAACTTCCTTGGAATTTATTTTTTTTTCTTTTTAAATCCTATAGTATGTGGAAACATAGAGATGTGACATGTTTTAAATTCAGAAAATGTGATACCATTTGAAAGTTATAGATTTCCAATCGACCTATCGATTAGAACTTTAATTAGTAATTCTTAGAAAATAAGTAATAATTATTTATTTAATTCAAATTAAAGCATAATTTATATTGTGGAAAGATGAGAATCTCCTCTAAAAACCCTTTTGGTTTCATCAAATTTGGATTAAAAAAAAGTCATCAGCCACATACCCTACAAATATCCATAATATTGCCACTTTTTGGCCCACCATGATCTTGCACATACCCTACTGGCAGACTTTCCTGATGAATCAGTGTTCACACTAGCATCATCCACAAGCTGAAAATCATACTTTGATGGTTCCTACACAAATCATGGAGCAGGCACCATAATTCTCTTCATATCCCCTCAAGGTGATTCAATTCCAAAGTCTTACAGAATTAGTTTCCCATCTACAAACAACATAGCTGAGTATGAGGCTCTTATCATAGGACTTTGCACCGCCATACAATGGAGGATAATAGAGCTACAAGTGTATGTAGACTCCCAACTCATTGTCAATCAGGTCAATGATGATTATAATACCAAGGATTATAAATTGATGCCCTATAAATAGATGGTAGAATATCTCAAGCAACACTTCAGACACATCACTTTTGAGCAAATTCCAAGGCTACGGAACAAAGCAGTTGTTGCGATGGCAACTGTAGGGTCTCTTCTAGATATTCCTAACAATGAAACTCAGTTTCAATTCTTAGTGGAACAATTGGTTGGTTAAGCCACAATAGTGGTTTACAATTATAAGGAGGAAGGAATTTTCATTTTTTTTGTTTTCACTATATCAAGGGGTTCATTTGAACTAAGACATTCGAACAAACCCTCTTAGAGGTTCGGTCGAAGCTATGGGTTCGGTCGAACCCCCTGTTTGACCAAACCCCTAAACGGACATACACAAAATTAATATTTTATTGGGTTCGATCGAATGGGGGTTCGATCGAACCCATTAAATTAGGGAATTTAAAAAAAAAACTTATCACTGTCACATGCACTAGTCACATTCTTTTTCTATTGCGGTGAACGACAAACGTGAACAACGAACAAGGACGGCGAACCCAAGTGAAAAACATGCACGATCTTGAAAGCCATAGTTCATCAACCTTCAACCTTGACCTCCATAGCGAGCAATAGGTTGGTAAACTTGAAATTTTGTTTCAAACTGCATTTGTTTGAAAAAAATTTAAACCCTAAATGTAAAATGTGAAATGTGAAATGTTTGAAATTTACAGTAGATTTGAAATTAAGTTTGTTGAAATTGAAATTGCATTTGCTTGAAAGTTTCTAAAGCCTTTTCAACAAATTTAACTTATATTATGCTTTGATGAATGTTCATACCCTGTTTCAAAGCTCCAATTTTCAAACGGGTAGGGAGTGTTGAATTTGGTTTAGTTGGTAATTCCATTTTCTTGAAAGATTTTACAAACCCATTTTTAAAATCTGTCAAACAATTAACGTGCCTTGTCTATGCTTCCACATTTTGCATACATTTCTACCAGGGCACATGCCAATTGCATTTGCTTGAATGTTTCTAAAGCCTTACCTGTTAATAGATTTATTTGAGGCATTATATCAAATAGTTCATGTGCCTTCCACATTTTGCATACATGTCTACCAAGGCACTTGCAATTGCAACTAAAAAATCTGGTAAAATCCCCCCTTGATGATTTGATTGATGTCCATACCCTGTCCAAAGCTCCCATTTTTGCACAAGTAGAGGGAAGGTTGTGGAATTTGACTTTACAACTACCAATTGCATTTGCTTGAAAGTTTCTATTAAAGCCTTTTCAACAAACCCATTTGTTGTATAGAGTTGTTTTCATCACCATGTTTGATAAAATATAATGAAATTAAGCTATTAGTAACCATTGATGTTTATTACATTGTAGAATTCTAAAATTTTGATGTATCCTTGAACTTGTAAAATTCAAATATTTTATTCTTGTAATAAAATTTTCATAATGTTTGTACATACAATAGGAAACTTGGTAACATTGAAGAAAATCATTGAAACTTGCAATGTTATAAGGAAATTTGACTTGATCCCTTATTGTGCATAGTCAAGCCTCATTGATCAATTCCTTTATTTTGATAACATTTAGAAGACAACAAGTAGCAAATGTGATTGGGATTATATGTATGGAATTATGCTTAGTGTTTGAAATTTAAGATTTTGTGTAATGGAATGTGATGCATTGTCCATGTTAAAGAGACCTAGTGTAAGAAAGTTAGGGTAACTTTAAGAGTTTTTTGATACAAGGGTTGGTGTAGTTGATGTGACTAATGCAAGAGATTGTGTAGTGATAATCGACTAATTATTTGTAAAAGAAAGACAAAGTTGGGTTTTCTTAAAAATGGATCAAATTTATAGATATATTGAGGATATAAATGACCTAGGGTAATGTCCTTTTACACATGCCCTAGGGAATAATTTGAAAGTTTTGGAATAGAAATTGATGGGTAAAGACAAGTTGGAACTCAAAATTTGGGAAAATCCTCACCTACGAATTTGAACTAGGTCAGGGAACTTGCATTTTTGAATCTAGCAAAGAAAATTTAATGTTCTAAACGCTTGAATTATTTTTAGCAAGGATAACATGATATTTTTTAAGTACAAGCTTAAGTTTAAATCTTGCAAGAAAGCTAAATTGAAATCAAAATTATATGTTTGAGGCAATGCATATAAGACACCCATACAAAATAGTACAAAAGAAAGAGAAAAAATGTAAAGAATACACTGGTAACCTATACTTGAGAGCATTAAAATTTTGAAATTAAACATAAAGAATAATAGGATTTATAAATTAAATACATGTCAAGGCTAAATTATATAATATCAAAAAAGACTATTTTAAAGTTTAAATTTATATTTTAATTTTAGGGTAAATACTTCTAGTTGAATTTATGAATTAGAAATAGAAATTTTGAAAGGGCCCCACCCTTTTACAAAGACCAATAAAGAGAGACAAGGAATCAAATGTGGAACGGCAGCAGAAAAATATAGTTGTAAGTTGAAAAATAACATTAATTAGAAATACTCCATATTGGTATATTATGTCAAAGGGGATCATTTTCACAACATTAGTAGATCTATCATTCCTGGCACAGATCAAAATTCTTCAAGGAACTATATCTTATTGTCAACCTTATCCTTTTCGATGAATGAACCTAGTTCCTTTCTAATAGAGTTTCCATCTTTAGTTTCCAAACTTGATACCAAAGGGAATAAAGGGTTCCTATAATCTTCTAAACTTGAACCTTCTTCATATTTTTAAATTATTAGAAGAAATACCAAGAGGAGAATGTTTCAATTCAAGAGAATGGTAGAGGAAATGAGCTCCAACTAATCCATCTCTAACATGATTCTTGTCTCTACCAATCTCCTCTACATTTCTCTTGACAAGACCTTCTAAATTAGTCATGTCTACAAGAGGACCAACCACCCCTCAATTATGCCCAAAGGGAGCCTCAACCAAATCCTAAGGTAAAAAAGGCTCCATCTCATCCTTTTGCATTTTGTTCAACCTTTCCTTCCTCTAAAATTCCTACACCTATAAAATACATAGCTATCTACACATGACAACATGGTGAAAACATAAGAAAATCCTATAGCATGACATGTTGAACCCAAATAACCAAATTCAAAAATAATTTAATCTATAAGTATAAATAGTTTGATGGTAGAAACTTTATACATATAAAAATATGATAAATGTGTGATTATTTTGCGTCCACCATTTTGGTGTGTGGCTATAATTGAGATGATTCACTCATAATGTAATGATAAAAATTTAGTATGTATCCAAAGAAATATTTATGAGACATCAAACTACCATTCTACATAACTCTCATGTAGGTATTCCATTTTATTTTAACTAAAGGGTGGTACTCTAGATCTTAAATTACTAGTGAATTTTGAATTATATACTTACATAATTTTAAAGTAAAAGCATCCTTTGTAACATAGAATAGATAGGTTAATTAATGAAATAAAATATATTTTTATATTAAGAAAAATTTACAAATATATGGAACTCATATACAAAATTGACTAAGACAACTATGTGCGAGAATTAAGATGAGAATAATTTATATACGTTTTCAATAATTAACATTAGAGAATTAATACTTGGATCATATTGTACTAATCACTGAATAACAATTGGAAGATTGGGGTGCCAACTAAAATTCCACCTTAGATAGCATTCATACTAGAGCTAACAACTAAAGACCAAATTTCATAAGTAAAGGATTCATGTGTTTATATATCATTATTTGAGGGTCCACAAATTACCATGAGCGCAGAAGTCTTGTCGTATAATGCATCCATTCTAAGACGATTGGGAGGTGGGTATCCCAAGTTCCTTAATTTCTTGTAGGAATTTAATCAAGAGTAGGACATTGTGACTTTGGCATGTAAATTTAAATCTAAATGTGCATCCAAAAAATACAAATTCAATAACTAAATTTAATTTCAAGGTGGGGTATCTGTGGCCATAACTCTCAAGATGTCTGTTCACATGACTGAGTTAAAAGTTAAGTTATGACCTTCATAAAATGACATGGGGTATAACTAAGATGTGATATTTGCACTGAAATCCACTCAAAGAAAATTTTAACTAATTTTAAACACTCAAAAAAAATATATATATATATATATATACTTCATTTATAAATTCTTGGAATATATCAATCCATCACAATTAAATTCTTAGACATCATGCATAATATTTTTGATGTATTCACAAAGCCACCTAGGGTCTCATAAAACTTGAGTAGGTGAATACTAATATGCATATCTAATGGTGGGGTAAATGGAGGGGGATTAGGAGTAAGTTCATATATATCTATTACTTATTTTGCAATCCAATATATTGGTTGGATAGGTTGCATTTGAATAGGAGTGAAGATAAGGTCTTTTAAAATATGACTCACCATCTTCTCTATTCTTAGGATTTTGGAGTTTATCAAAATATCCTTTGTCAATCTCAACCAATATTTGCTTCAACTTTCAAATCATCCACACAATCCTCCCTGAAATATTCAATATGTGAAACATAATTATGTGGAAGATACAAATAATCCTTGACATAGCTTTTTGTATCAAAGGATAATATGGTTCTATAATTTTAAACTATTTCCAATTTTGAAATCTAAATACAATCAATAATCTATTTAATCGAACAATAATCATAATTTTAAGGAAAACATAAATTACTTGAATCTTTTTACGGTCTCTCATTAGATTCTACTTACTCTAGAACTTAAATTTAAAAAACAACATTAAAATCCACAAATCAAATGTCAAAGACATAATAAATTATTACAATATTATTTAAAATTTTAATTGTAATGAACATGTTATAGTAATAAATATTCAAATTTTAAATCTATGAAAATATATAACCAAATGATCCGTAGTTTTCATCTATCATTTGTGATGAGAATGTTGAATATTATAATTTTTTAGGCCAATCTTTAGGCACTAATTCACCATTGTTAAAATGATCCTTAGTTTATTCATTGTTTTTTTCATGATTATAAATTTTTACAATTTCTATTAAACCAAACTCAAAATAATGGTATAGCTTAAGATTCTTGTCTTTATCCTACATTTGGGTCATGTTTGATTCTAGATTTATTATCATAATTAGAAGTTGTATAAATTGTTATTATATATTTTTTAACATATATAAAATGTATGGTTGGATTAGTGAGATATTTATAGTTCAAGTATGCAATATGAAGTCAAACTTTGTTAGATTTGATTCTTAATAAAGTAGTTTTAACAATTCAATTTATAGCTTTATGCAATCTATAATTTTAAATAGTTTGATGGTATCTAAACTTTATACATATAAAAATATGATAAATGTGTGACTATTTTGCTTTCCAATCTATAATTTTTTGATGTTCTTGGCTATATAATTGAGATGATTCACTCATAATGTAATGATAAAATTCATCCTCATATGGAGGATTTTATATTCTCTTCCATTAAATTCATCCTCTTTATGAGATTCTTAAGGAATATTGATATTCTAGTGTGAATTCTCAATTTTAGACATATCTTAACTAGATAAATTTAGGTTCAATGAAGGCAATAGAACATTTTTTCACTTACATAATCCTATTTTGAAGTTCATTTATGTTAACAACTATTAAATTAGATATTTTATCCCCAATTATTTTCAAATAATTTTACACTAATCTTTGTTTTCTTATTCTTTCTTTCATTGTTTCATTTAAAATTTGAACCATTTAAGGATGCTATGTTATAGATTATAGTTCTATTCCAATTATTTTTAAATTGTTCAACCATCTCATGGTCTAAATAATTTTACATTCAAAATAATGTAAGAAATTTATAAATTTATTTAAAAATTAAAAAATCTTAAAATAATCTAGTTTTAAATTAATTGAAAACATGGTTGGGCCCCTCTAATTTTGTGGAACTATTTCTTAAAAGCTAATTTAGTTGAATTTTATATAATAGGCAAAGGAAGCCACATATGACATTAAGACCTTCCTTGATGGTCTTTAAGTTATGAAATTTTTAATTTCATTCATAGGTCTTGAGGTATTTTAAACAAAAGTTGTGTTTGGAAAAAGGTATTTGGTATAAACTCCCAAAAAAAATTAATGTTATATGTTTATGCTATTAACACATGAAATTTTGGGCCTTAAAATAGCCACATCATCGCCATATTTTAATACAAATGAGACATTGAGGCTTTATGTCACTTATAATAGATCTACAATTAGTTGATATAGCTCCATTTAGATCAATCCATATATCCTAATTTCTATCAAATCATAGGGTGTCAATTTCAATAATTACACAATGAAGCACATACGATTTTTCATTTGCTAGTAGAGGGAACTATCTTATTATGCCATTAAAATAAAATATGGGTCCTCAATACTTTTCATTTTTATTTTCCATCATTACATTGAACCTTATAAGGGACATCTTCATTGGCAATCATCTAATGCATAAAGACAACTAATGTCAAACAATAGGCAGGTTAATTTTATAAATAACTTAAAATAATTTATAACATGGGTAAACAGTAGAGTCAATCGCATAATCTATCATATACTTATCAATCAAATTTCATAGATCATGTCTAATATTCTAATGACTAGCTTTCAAATAAAAGCATCCTTCTAAATAAATTAAAGTGTTCAATTATGGTTACATATTACCAATTTTACTTCTTGTAAAATAATATAATCAATAGACTCATTAGAAATTATATTTACAAGCTTATCATGATCTATCTCATTTTCTTCTCTTATTTGTGCCTTCAATAATGATTAGATTGATTTTACATGACCACCAATGTTAAGTAATGATGCTTTGTGTGCAATCTAGTTATTTAAATTTTAGAACTATTTTAGATTATGTTTTAAATTTAAATTTTAGAACTGTTTTAGATTATGTTTTGTGTGCAATCTAGTAATTTGAATTTTTTAAAATTATTAAAAACTATGATAGATGTTGAATGTTTTTTTGTTAATGGTATGAAAATATTATTGATGAGTAGATGAATTATTACAACTGTTTTAGATTTTTATTCCCTTTATGTAGATATATTATTTACCAAGGTCTCATTGCTCTTTTAGGTGTACATACATATATATAACATGGAAAATGGAGATCATGTTCCACCTCTAGATTATTTGTTTTCAAATACCACTAATGAGATTAAAAAATTGAGAGACTCATTAGCACAAGGTGCAAACCCAAGGATATTTTCTGAACCATGCATGTCAATATTACATAGTTTAGAAAAACTAAGAGATGAACTTGAGAGGACTAGTGCATTTTCCCCAGATATAGTAGCTTCTATTCTTTCCTGCATGTGGGAAGAAGTACATGGTGATGTTCCCCTTAAACAAATACAGGATAGTGTGACCAAAGAAATGATAAAAAAACACTTGTTTTCCTTTTTTATCAAAATGTACGTAAGGTTAGGGGATAGCAAGTCACTAGATGTGTTGATCGTGCTATGGCTGAATTGATCTACCCATGATTTCTTGCAGCACATGGTCAATGCCCAAACAATGACCAAATTCCATTATATTTTGTTCAACAGTTGTATGCTAAGGTCCATTTGGGCCTCAAAGTCAACTACCTGGACACTCTGGAACCATATGTTGGTCAGGGGCGTGGCAGGATTGTCGATAGGCCCACCTATCATTGAGGAAATAGATCAACCCTAGTGTTTAGCGCATTGGTTGGCGAGAGGTCTCCTATTCTCACCCTAACTCTAGCCCCCATAGCAGATGAGGTTGTCGTTGCTTCCCAAAAGGAAGCAATTGACATTGTAGGTGACATTGCGACTGCCACCACTAGGATATTTGATGATTGTGTAGGTCAGCATTTGATGTCCATACATTCTCGATCCATGCCATTTTTAATACAATGGACCACCATGAATCCTTTTACAGCAGTCAACATCCCTACTCCCACACAACTTGATGCACAAGTACAGGAGATATGGCACGCAAGACTCTGCATTGTTTGGCTGAGGACCTGTTGGAGGCATATGCCCACATTGCATTAGACTATGGGATCAGTATAGAGCATGTCAGAGATCATTTGGCACACAAATTCCATTCAACTCCAAGATCCCATCACTCTCAGTCGAGCACTAGTGTGTGTTAGGATCCACCTATAGTTCATTTAGCAGTTGCACAGACTATGGGTTTTACTGATATGTTGATTGGTTCTAGTTCATCATCGTCGATGCCATCTCACCTTCATAGTCCTCTACATTCATCATTTTTGGCACGACATGGGATAGATCTGATGGATGCAGATGTTGA
>VDFB02084732.1:0-23033 GCA_007258455.2 Sequoia sempervirens
CTAGTTCTTGAGCTTAAGGGAGAGAGAATAAGACAAAGGGATGGAGATAGTGTGAGAGAGAGAGGTTTAGAGCATAAGATATGAAAATGAGTGAGTGAGTGAGAGAAAGATGATACAACTTGCTAATTACTAAAATTTGACCCCCTAATATTGAAATTTGATATGCTGAATACTAAAATTTGACTAATTTTGAAAAATTATAAGATCTTCCAAAAACTAGAATTTGTATTATAACTCCAAGGGATCCAAAACCACTCTCAAACATCCTAAAACTATACACATGAAATATAACTTAAAGTATAAGAAACTAAATATCCATATGTAAATGACAACTTATACTTAAATGTTTATTTCAAGTATATAGTTGCCCTAGCAGAGAAAAAGAAAGAGAAAGGCAAAAAAATGAAAGAGCTCAAAAAAATGCATTCCAAAAAGTCATACACTTCATTTGGAAAGCACCAAATTTGGTGCTTTCCAAATTGCCTACATTGGGAAATACCAATCCAAACAGTTGGATTTTGCCTTGGGATCCAACCCAAAGGGTTGGATGACCATTTGATGCCAAGGCCGTGATTTTCTGAAAGGGTAACAAAATTTTACATATTTTTGGCTATGCTACCTGTCAAGTCTACATTTATTTCAATGCAATTTTATAAAAAATCATGATGACAGGCTTTCTCTTACCTATATAACCATATATTTTTTTTAATATTTTGATTATGTTAAGGTTTTCATCCATAAATTCTCTTGTTAGTGCCTCCATTTTTTGTCAAAAACCAACATGTGCTAGTTGTAGTATAGATTTTTTTCTCGTTCATCAAATTTTGAAACAAATTACATTTTTTATAAACTAGATTCCATTCTACACATAATGAAAAAAATGATTTCTGATTATTTTTTCAAAAAAATTAGGGCGGAGCACACTCAAATTTCAGCTTTTCAAGATGTGTCCACTTCAAAAATTCATAAAATATTGTATATTCATTAAAAAGTTAGCTGAAAGAACTGGGATAAACTACATAGTGTTAGCTAATTTCTCACTATTTGGATTTTTTGAATTCTAAAAAAAAAAAGTTAACAAAAAAGGGAGGCCACAACAGACACTATGCTATTTTTTTATATGAAAATAGGAGCACTTTTGGTGGCCCCTTTTTTTCAAGCCCTTAATCTTTATTATTTTTTAAAAAATTAGTAGCTTAAAAAGTAGACTTAGAGCAGTTCAACTCTTGTTCTTGTTGCATCTTCAAATTTTGAGCGTAACTATCTTCATTTTCTCGTGAACATCAGATTTTACTGATTTAAAAAAAAAGTGGCATCTTAAGAGCCATTTTTGTGTCACAACTTGGTGAACTTACCCATGCCTCTAATGGGAACAACTATCTCAGAGGGAGTTCTTTTCCCTCACACTCTTCAATCTATCTATTGACTAACTTATGAGGCAATAGTTTTGTTGCTCACATCATGTACAATTTTTATGAGATATTCAAGGCTCTAGATCATTTTTTTTTGGAATATGGGTTATGTACATGATTTATATCCTTGTCAAACTTTCAGGGTTAGTTAGTTTAGTATGTGCCCGTGTTCCAATTCTATTGTAATATTGACTAATTTATTATTTGTGTTTGTATTTAAGTTTCAACTTGAAAATCAATTTTATACATGTTTTTATCATGTTTATTTGTAATCAAATAATTCATCCATGATGTAGAGTCATTTTATCTCATATGAAGATATTTTTAAAATCAATTTAGTTTGTTATGTCATGATATGATGTTATGTCCAAGTTAAATGATATTATTAAATCCATCATAAAGTGTTTAATTCTTAGGGATGGTGCAGGTGCTTGTTAAGTATTGCTTCCTCATATGACCTTGTCTTATCTCTTGGTAACATTGCAAGTTTCTTCTAGGTGTCACTCTCTCCCACCCTTATGATATTTAAAACCTTTGTCATGTTTTGGTCTTAATTTTCACATGATGCCTCTAGTGATTTAATTATTTGTTTGGTTTTTGAATTGCATATCCTCCTTATTTTAGATTCATCATGTGCATAGTTAGCAAGTGGCGTCATCTTAGGGGCTTACTATTATGCAATTAGTTTGAAGTTTGTATGAATGTGACATGTGGCGAGTTAGAATGAATAAAAAATCACATAGGGGTCACATTCAACTTGTCTTTTGATCTTCATTGGTTGTTCCAAATCTAATGTGGTTTTATCTTTTATATTTATCTTATTTTAAATATATATTTTTTGTAACACCTCTCTAACCCCAGCCTAGGTATGATAGCATTTTGATTTTTGATTTGATATTCTAAATGTTAAATGTTATCATAATGAGATTAGGCATTGATGATTAAGGAAATGTTATCATGATTAGTTATTATGCTAGATTACATGCTTACATGTTTATATACTATTATCATTGCTTTTGTATGATTATGGACATGAAAGGGATGATGTCATAACACTCATATCCGAGAGGCTTACGATATCATGACCCTCTTCCTGATGATTGATGTTACTTTGACTATATGATATATGTTATATGCACATGTACTTTGATGTGTAATTGGAGTCATGTAGCTACTAAGTATCGACTCCACCTAGATCCCCAGGCCTGAGTGTACTCATATTACCCGATGGTGGTTACTAAAGGTAGTCACAAGCCAAATGTCCCCTTTCCTAGCACACTGTACCTTGTCAGTGTAGTGTTTCCATGATATCTTACCATTCGGTTACCTAACAGTAATGTACGAAACATCTTTCAGTCGTATGTGGTTTACCAATATGTTTTGTTGAGACATTTTGTCATTGTTTCCTTTAATCTTTTTATGTGGCTATATATTTTGGTTTTCGGTGTTATGATATGGTATTTTATAGTGTTTTATTGATTGAAGATTGGAATGGTTATATTCATGAGGTTTTAAATATGTTGTTTTAAGTGATTTTCATTGATCATTCGAGGGAATGATATATTTTATTTAGTAATTTTTAAATGATTTTTATTAATCCTTTTTGTGAACTCTTATAGTCTTATTTAAATCTTATTGGGGAGCTTGTGTGTATTTTAATATTGGATTTAAATTATTATTTTTATGTGCAATAGAGAATGTTGTATAGTTGGTGATTTTAATTAATTGCTTTGGAGAGATTTATTAGTTTATGTAATTAAATGTTTTATTTTGTTTGTTGTGTTGAGGAGTTTAGTTTAAAAACAAATAAAAATGGGCAGCCTTTTCATTGATATATATATATATTTGATTTGTTTTGGGAGAATTATCTTTTGGGAGGAGAAGAAAATTGTTGTTTTGGACGGAGAAGGAACCCCACAATTTGGACAACAGAGCTGGGAAGATTTGTGGAAGCTATTATGAGAAGAAATTTGTGGCCTATTGGATTGTTGAATTCAGCATGCCAATTCTTCGTTGATGTCCAATTTTGGAACCTAGCTGTGTCTTCTACACTGAGCATTCCTCCATTTCTATTTTGGGGAAGAATTGAGGTATTCTTGTTTTTCTTCAATCTTGTATGACTGATGATCTGTGCATTCTCTTATGTTACATTTATGCCTTGAATCTCATTTCAGATCTGGGTTACTTTTATTTTGTTAAAATTTGGAGGAACTCCTCTATTTTATTTTTGTGATTGCTTGGGGTTTGGATAATGGTTGTTTTGAATTCTATTTGCTACTCTGTAGTATTTTGTATGGAAAATTTTTGTGTATTTCCAGCGAATATGAAATGGGTTGATGGGAAAATCTAATTTCTGGGCTTTTTCATATTCTTTTTCTTTTGCCCAATTTGTTAAAAAAAAAAATTTCTTTGCTACTCTTTATCCACTTCTTAAAAATAAAAAATAAAGGTGGATTCCATGTAGAAATGCCCAAATCTCAACAGGGTCTTTGGTAGATTTGAATTCTGGACACTTTCATTTTTGGTCAAATTTGTGCCTACTTGTTAAAAAACGTTTTTTCTTTGTTGCTCTTTAAATTTCTGTAAAAAATGCAAAATAAAATTTGATTCCATGTAGAAATGCCCATATCTCAACTGGGTCTTTGTTTGATTTTTAATCCAGGCACTTCCATTTTTTCATATTTTTGCCCAGCTTGGCTAAAAATGACGTTTTTCAGAACACCTCATTTTTGGTTCTAAACTGAAAAATTGAAGGTGGATTCCCTTTAGAAACATCAAAATCTGAACTGGGTCAAACTTAAATTTTTAATCTGGGCACTTTGAATTTTTATGAAATTTCTATGCCTCTTTCTCATTCGTTTGAATAGCAACTGGAACTGTGTTTTGTGCCACTATCACTTGGTAGTTTTTAATTGTTTTAAAAGTGGTTATGCAAAATGTTTTAATGAGGTCAATACTGATTATAAGATTGGTTTCTTTTTATGAAGATAATGGTGAATGTTTGAATGGTATTTGATCTACTTGATGGCGTATGTGATCAACTATTTAAATGATTTAACAACAATGTTGTTTGGCTATTTCAAAAGGCTTTAATGATGGATTTTAGTGGTTCTTTTCATTGTTTCATATTCCTATGAGTCCTCGTGCATGGTCTTGAGTGCTTGTAAAGGCTAAGGATGCACTCGAGAAGGCCTATCTGTCTGTAGGGCGTTGATGTGGGCATGATTGAGTCTCCTCGTTTGTATGAGAGGTGTACTTGATTTCATGTGGTTTTATCCCTTCGTGCACGCACGATGACACTCCATCCGATCAACACTCTTGTATCTCATACCTTAGTAGTCGTGAGTAGTACCCGACATGTTATTGTATGAGCACCTCCATGTTGTGGCATTGGCCTTATGCATTGTATTTCATGTTTGCTCCATGTCTGATGTGAGGGTTGGCCATATGTTACCCTTGTCTTGTTATTTTTGCTCGGGCCTTGGGACTACCTCCAAGCATAGTGGTGTGGTCTCTTTTGAGTCCACATGGTAGGGAGGCGTTGCCACCACTATTGGGGACCAATGTACAGGTTATTGGAGCACCAATTGGAGCTAATCTCTCTTGTACTTGTCTTACTTGTTGATGTATCTTATTCATGGCTATGCCATTGTATTTTTGTATATTCATTTATGTGTATATTGTACTCTCTTGAGAAAGAAGATGTAATCATATAAATTAATAAGAAGAATGTGATGTTTTATATTTGGCTTACAAGTTCCGGTATTGGTATCAGATTCACTCGTATTATGATGATCATTATGGATTTTCTTTCTGAAATTCCAATGCAAAAATTAAATCTCTGGTTGTGTATTTCCTTCTTGCAATAGTCTGCAAAGGTTCTAAAGCAACCCCGCTTTCTGTTTGCTGCTCCGTATTGCTACTGCTAAGGTTTTCAGCACAACACAGTTTGATGTTATTGATATGTGTTGCTGCTGTTAAGGTTTTCAGCGCAATGTAGCTTGCTGTTATTGATCTATGTTGTTGTTGCTAAGGTTTCTGACGCAACGCAGCTTGCTGTTATTGTTTTGTGTTGTTGCTGCTAAAAGTTCCAACATAGATAATTCCAGAGCACCTGCGCAGATAATTCTTGAGCATTGGTGCAGAGTAATTCCGGAGCACTAGAGTAGGATAATTCTGGAGCACTAGAGCAGGAAGTTCTGAAGCAAAATTTCCAGAGCTCTTCTATTCACTCTTGTTCGGATTTTCTTTGGAGGCTTAATCAGTCCTCCACTCTTGGTTGTGCACTCAACCATTGTTGGCCTTGTTTGTTGTTGATATATCGTATTGGCAATTGCTTTATGTGCAAGTTATTCTTTATGTTTTCAAAAAAAAAAATTGTCTTGTCCTCTTTTGGCTTTTACCCTTCGGGGTTGCATAGCGGGATGTTACATTTTTCTTCCTCAACTTTAATCCTAGTCATTCTCTTTGGTTTAATGCTTATTGTATTGATTTTTTTTTACTTGGCCTCCATGTTGAATGAATCCCAAATTTTAATATATTCTCTAGTTGATAAAATATTTCATCTAAATAAGCTTTCTTGTTTTCATTTTTTTTTTGGCTCCAATGAACTTTTGGACCTAGTAGGTTTTCATCTAATTTAATGATTTGTTGTATTTGAGGTTGTCTTAGTTTTTTCTTATTTTCAAACTCCACAAGGATATATACTTGAGTTGATAATAGATTGCATTTCTTATTGTCAAACTCCACAAGGATAATTACGGAGCACCTGCGCAGATAGTTCTATAGCACCAGTGCAGAGTAATTACGAAGCACCGACGCAGGATAATTCCGAAGCACCAGAGCAAGAAGTTTTGGAGCAAAATTTCCAAAGCTCTCCTATTCGCTCCTATTCAAATTTTCTTTGGAGCTTTAATCAGTCCTCCCCTCTTGGTTGTGCACTCAACCATTGTTGGCCTTGTTTGTTGTTGATATATCGTATTGGCAATTGCTTTATGTGCAAGTTATTCTTTATGTTTTCAAAAAAAATAAAAATTGTCTTGTCCTCTTTTGGCTCTTACCCTTCGGGGTTGCGTAGCGAGATGTTACATTTTTCTTCCTCAACTTTGATCCTAGTTATTCTCTTTGGTTTAATGCTTATTGTATTGAATTTTTTTGACTTGGCCTCCATGTTGAATGAATCACAAATTTTAATATATTCTCTAGTTGATAAAATATCTCATCTAAATAAGCTTTCTTGTTTTCATTTTTTTTGGCTCCAATGAACTTTTGGACCTAGTAGGTTTTCATCTAATTTAATGATTTGTTGTATTTGAGCTTGTCTTAGTTTTTTCTTATTTCAAACTCCACAAGGATATATACTTGAGTTGATAATAGATTGCATTTGGGTTGTCTTATTTTTTCCTTGTTATCAAATTCCACAAGGATATATACTTGAGTTGGTAATAGATTGCATTTGTAAGGACCTACATTTAACATAATATTTATCTATATTATAATGACATTTGATTATTATTATTTAATCATTTATTATGCTGGATACTTTAGTTCTTTAGAATTGATAACTAGAATAAAGTAAAATTAATATTAATTAAAACTAACTGATTATTCTAATTTATCATAAATTAGAATAGTCAAATTATTGTTGACTTGGAAGTTGTATTTTTTATTTATTAAATTAAAATTTTGATTATGAATAAATGAATTAAAAATATATATATTATTTTATTAATGCCAAGAGACATTCTACAATGGTTGCAATGGGTGAAGTGTAATGGTTTGAGCATGTTAGCAAAAACTCTTATCTTTTAACTTAAATCTAATAACCATTTACATGTTAAAATATTAATATTTAATTATAAACATAACATTTTCAAAACAAGTGACGCAAGCGTCGAGTTCCTGCCGAGGGATAAAAAGCATCTAGCTATGGGTTAGAAAAAGTAATTAGATAGGAGATAGGAATATAAATGTATTAAATATAGCTAGGAAAGTTTGAAGTAATTTGCAATGGTGCATTAATGCGTGGAATGTTTAGCGTCCATGGGCAACGTGGTCCATAGAGACATGCGAACAGTTAACATGTGTTGATGGATGCATGCAAAATTGTATTTATGGGTACCATGTATACGTGGACTTTTTTATAGATATACCAATGAATACTTGTATTTTTATGGGTGTATGTATACATTCACGACAAGAAAGATTCTTTATGATCTTAATCAGGAAGCAAAAATGCATTATTATTTTATTTTAATTATTGAACGCAAATAATCTGAAACGTTTGTAACAATGCTTGAGACATCTATGGATACATGTATGCATGTATACATGTATCCACGTGCACATAATGCATAGAAGAGTGAAAAGCATCGTCGGCATCTGAATGAGTCTCAAAGCACGATGAGACTCAACTTGCATTTATATGCATTCTTTACATGACCCATATTTATATGCATGGTGAAACAAAGTTTACCATATCTCTTTTTTTGCTTCTATGTCTATTTGTAAATTAAATTATGTTTAGTGTACTGTTCTAAAACACATGCTACGTTAATTAATACAATTGAGTTATTTTAGTTTATGATATCACAATATTCAAGTGCTAGTAGAAACACTAGTGTTAGGTGGAACATTGATAGGGGTAGCTCATTTGAGCGTAAACTTTTCTAAGATTAATCAATCTTTTTTTAACGTAGTATGAAGGTTACTTCTATATAAAGCTATTGATTTTATTATAAATAAGATTTTAATCTTGTCTATGTAATACAAAAACATATTTTTGTGTATAGAACAATGTAATTATATTACAATAAATTCTTAGATGAATCACTAGAAAGCTATTGATTTTATTATAAATAAAATTTTAATCTTGTTTATGTAATACGAATAAAAATTTGTGTATATATAATAAACAAAAAGTAATTTGCAAAGATATAATAAAGAACCTTATTACCTAAGATAGAATGTAGCTAGACTAAAATAATTCACATGTTTATGGCACTTTGCATTCAAAATAAAATGTAATAATTTGACTTATTAAAATGTAATAAGTGAAATAAATATTACAATAAATTCTTAGATGAAACAGTACAAAGGTATTGATAAAATAATT
This sequence comes from Sequoia sempervirens, assembly GCA_007258455.2. Classification (NCBI taxonomy): domain Eukaryota; kingdom Viridiplantae; phylum Streptophyta; class Pinopsida; order Cupressales; family Cupressaceae; genus Sequoia; species Sequoia sempervirens. The sequence continues at coordinate 8,527 of VDFB02084732.1, forward strand.
TGGAAAGATATAAAGAACCTTATTACATAAGATAAAATGTAGGTACACTAATATAATTCACATGTTTATAGCACTTTGCATGCAAATTATTGAGAGAGAAATAGTTGTAACAATGCTTGAAGCATCAATGTATACATGTATCAACGTGCACATAATGCATAGAAGAGTGAAAAGCATCCTTGGCATCTGAACGAGTCTGAAAGCATGAGGAGACTCAATTTGCATTTGCAGTATTAAATGAAAGAAAATAGGAGAAATAAACTAGTTAGTATGAATGCATATATCAAAGGAAAGCCAAAAAATATGGATCCATGTAAACATTTATGCATGCATGGATGCGTACATGTGTCCATGTAATTTGGTATGTAAACAAGAATCTATATATGCTTGCGACCATAAAGCTAGAAATGTCAGAAACAATTTGCATTTTAAACATATAAAAAAAAAAATTATGATTGAAACAAAACAGTAATACATTAGTGTTTTTGGAAGAAGTGTATAAAGTATATCTAATGATGCATTTGAATGCATGGATACATGTAAATATTTGTGAAATCTGATTATACATTTTAGCCTTTGGGGAACTGTCATACGTGCTTTTAGGGATGTGTAATAAACAGGATTTAGAAAAGACATTTTGAAAAGAACTCTTGAATACAACTCTATGCTAACAATGAGACTCAATTTGCATTTGCAGTATTAAATGAAAGAAAACAGGGAAAATTAACTATTTATCAGCAATGCATGTATCGAAGGAATGCATAAATATATGGATCAATGGAAACATTTATGCATGCATGAATGTGTACATGTGCCCATGCAATTTTGTATGTAAACAAGAATCTATATATGCCTATGTACACAAAGTTAGAAATGTCAGAAACAATTTGCATTTGAAAAATATACAAAAAACATTTATGATGGAAACAAAAGAATAATACATTATTGTTTTTTGATCAAGTGTATAAAGGATATCTAACGATGCATTTGAATGCATGGATACATGTAAATATTTGTTAAATCTGACCATACATTTTAGCCTCCAAGAAATTGTGATATGTGCTCTTAGTTATCTGTAATAAAGAGGATTTAGGAAAAATGTTTTGAAAAGAAGTCTTGAATACAACTCTATGTTATGATAGTTATTTTCAAAGCCCTCAGTGTTTAATTGCATAACCTTGATATTTTCTTCATTTTTTTCTTTGGAATGGTGTGAATTTTGTTGTGATGGACGAAGGTATATTTGAGCTATAGATAGATAAAGATATGTAAGGGTAGTAAAGAAGAATAAGCAATGTAAGTGCAAAAAAGAGAAGGAATTGAGAGAATGATGAGATGCAAGTAAGGTATATGAATGCCTTATGAAAAGTATTAGATATGGGAGGCAAGGATATGTGAGACTGGATATGAGAATGAATGGAATGTAAATGGTATGAATTTATCATTTTTGAGTTGTACGCTTAAAATTAAATGCAAGATATAAAAAATTGAATGAGTGAGTTGGATTGAAAGAAAAAAGGAATGCAACACATTGGTGTGATGCAAGGCAAGCATATAAATGGATTTTGAAATGTATTTGATTTGAGAAGAAACAATGTGCATGGGTGGAAATGGAAATGAGTGGATTCGATAGGGTATGAAGTGAACATTTGTTCCAAGAAAGGGTGGAAGAATGTCTATTTTGTTATTGGTTATGCTTTTTAAAATCATCATAGGGCCGATTGTCTCAATACAAATACAGAAGAAAGATTGATGTCCCATTTCTCACTCTCCTTTATACTAAACAAAGTGCCAAGATCCTTGAGCTTCCTCGAAATGCGACAAGAGAAGAATAGATATAAAAATATAATGATATTTAAGGATACAAGAGTCAAAAGAGAAAATAAAGCAAAAGTTGTTATGCATATACTATGAAAAGAATAAATACATGGACTTTTTGATAGATACACCAATGAATACTTGTATTTTTACATGGGTGTATGTTTACATTTGCAATAACAAATGTCCTTTATGATCTTATTCAGGAAGCAGAAATGTATTATTATTTTGTTTGAATTATTAAATGCAAATAATCTTAAACATTTGTAACAATGCTTGAGCTATCTATGTATACATGCATGCATGTATACATGTATCCATGTGCACACAATGCATAGAAGAGTGAAAAGCATCCTTGACATGTGAACGAGAAATTTGAATGGAAAACACTAAAATCAAGTAGAAATACAAATTTGTCAAAGCACAATGAGACTCAACTTGCATTTGCAGTAGTAAACGAAAGAAAAACAGGGAAAATGAACTATTTATCAGCAATGCATATATCGAAGGAATGCATAAATATATGGATCCATGTAAACATTTATGCATGCATGGATGTATACATGTGTCCATGTAATTTGGTACATAAACAAGAATCTATAAATGCTTGTGTGCATAAAGCTAAAAATGTCAGAAACAATTTGCATTTGAAACATATACATTATTGTTTTTTGAACAAGTGTATAAAGGATATCTAATGATGCATTTGAATGCATGGATACATGTAAATATTTGTTAAATCTGATTACACATTTTAGGCTTTAAGAAACTGTCATACGTGCTTTTAGGGATATGTAATAAACAAGATTTAGAAAAGACGTTTTGAAAATAACTCTTGAATACAACTCTATGTTATGATTGTTATTTTCAAAGCCCTCAGTGTTTAATTGCATAAGCTTGATATTTTCTTCATCTTTTTCTTTGTTTGGTATGGTGTGAATTTTGTTGTGATGGATGAAGGTATATTTGAGGTATAGATAGATAAAGATATGTGAGGGTAAAAAAGAATAGGTTAATTGCGAGTGCAACAAAGAGAGCGAATTGAGAGAATGATGAGATGCAAATAAGGTGTATGAATAAGTTATGAAAAGTATTTGATATGGGAGGCAAGGATATGGGAGAGTGGATATGAGAATGAATGGAATGTAAATGGTATGAATTTATCATTTTTTAGTTATATGCTTAAAATTAAATGCAAGAAATAAAAATTTCAATGAGAGAGCTGGATTGAATGAAAAAAAGAATGCAACACATTGGTATGATGCAAGGCAAGCATATAAATGGATTTTGAAATGTATTTGATTTGAGAAGAAAGGATTTGCAAGGGTGGAAATGGAAATGAATGGAATCAATAGGGTATGAAGTGGTTATTTCTTCCAACAAAGGGTGGAAGAATGTCTAGTTTGTTATTGGTTATGCTTTTTAAAATCATCATAGGGCTGAGTGTGTCAATATAAACACAGAAAAAAGACTCATGTCGCATTTCTCACTCTCCTTCGTACTGAACAAGGTGCTGAGACCCTTGAGCTTCCTCGAAATGCGACAAGAGAAGAATAGATATGAAAATATAATGATATTTAAGGATAGAAGAGTCAAAACAGAAGACAAAGTGGAAGTTGTTATGCATATACTATGAAAAAAAAATATGGAAGATCATGAAACTAAAAAAATGCAAATGTCGACATGCTTAGAGAACACAAATGCATGGAGAGTAAAGAAAATGAGCTATTTCTTACGTGATATATGCATGGATGCATCAACGCACACATGTATAAATAATGTAAAAACGTAACTACATGGACGTGATGGAGAAATGAAATGATGTATACATGGATGCATGCATATTCGTGATATAGATACAAATGCATATGTTACATGGAAGGATGTATTCATATACATATGCAAATATGGATGAAGGAATATATGCATATATGCATGTATGGACAATATGCATGAATGTATGTCAACATATAACTTTTAATTGTGTTATATTGGAAAATTAGCATTTATCTGTTTCTATTTATCAGAATAGATTTATAAATCATTATTGTTATAGAAAATCAGTGAAATGTGATCGCCTAGATTGATTAAATAAATTTAAGCAAAGGCATAGTTTATAAAACTGGCGAGTAGAGATACGTAATCCATGAGTGCAAATTAAATGCATTGAAATGTCAGGAAAATGCGAACACATAGAGAGGTCAAAATAATTGAAGCAAATGCATTAAATGGCATCTGGCTGGTGGGGAAGGCGCTGGAATGGCTTGGTGGCCATGGGTGGCCAGCATACTTTGGGCATTTAATATAGATGTAAGCCAGTTGAAATGCATCATAGCTACTTGGTGGATGTTGTATTTTGTTGTACATGCTTGTGTTCTAAGGAAGAGTATTGTATACACATGCACAAATGCATATGTGCATGTAGTACATGCACACATGCATAGATGGATGCATAGACACATGTATGCAGACATAGATAGATATGTTACAGAGAGAGGTGTACAGATACATGGATGTGTAGAAATATGCATATATGCATTTTGCATGGGCGTATACGTGACAAATACATGGGTGCATGAGTCCATACATGGCTATATACATGTATCCATTGAAGTATGCCTCTATAGATGCATATATACATGGATGTGTGTATGTAATTCATAAGGTACATATATGTGACAATCGATGTATAGCATGTAGCCATAGATACATCCATACATATATAGAAAGATGCATGGAGAGATGGCGAGATAAATGCATCAATCAATATATGCATGATTGCATCTAGGGATACATAGATACATAATGAAATGAAGAAAAAGACACATTTATATATGCATTTCTATTTTGGAGAGAGTTTGATTCTCAATCCATATGCATACTTTGATTAAAACTAGTGGCTGAAGGTACATAATTCATTGATGCAAAAATAATGCATTGAATGGCATCTGACTAAAGGGGAGGTTGTTTGGATTGCTAATTAGTCTTTGAATATATAACAATTAAAAGAGAGAAATAAGTATAATTATCCTTGGCCATTATTTCACATTTTGACCTTTCAATCAAAAGTCAATTAACAAAGCAGCGCTTAGACCTAAAGAAGTCTACAAGGACTATGTCGATAGAAAGATATTTTGGACAATGTACAAATAACTGTTGAAATTGTTACAAACTTTGAAGCAAATGCATTTTTGCTTCTGTTTACTTTCATTGTACATCTTAAATGGAAGTTGGGTTTTGCATTGCTGCAATGCATTTGGATACTTTGATTATAAAATCATAGTTTAGATCATTTTAAGTGTTATCCATTTGAATCTTTCCTTGAAATACCAAGGATTCATCTGAGTCTTGGAGGCAATGCACAACTGTCCTATAAAGAGAGCTTTGGAACCAATGAGCTGTCATAAAGTATAGAGGAATATTGTCAAATATTGTGGTTATTGTCCTCATAGGCACACATGCAAAGTATGGAACCATATAGAAAGCAAGTGAACTCTTTAATAATCCCATGAAACATAGTCTTTGTATGCATCCATGCATACAGGTTTGCATGTATTTATGTGTGCATGTAATTATGTATATATGTTAGACAGTATGTATTTGTGCATAGGTGCATAAGGATGCTATGTATCTTTAGATTTTAGATTGCATAGGTAACATGTGCTTCATAGTCATCTAGTTAGGGTAATATGTTCACTTTGTGCATATTGGTATTTAATTCTAGAAGTTGATGTTTCCAAAGTTATTTTTTTAATTTGGAAAGTGGTATTTAGCTATTTTCTTGATTATGTTTCAAACCGAATGCATTAAATGGCATGTGGATTTATCATGTAATATAGATTTAAGTGACTAGAGATGCATTGTGATTACTTTGAGCGTTTCATTTTTTGTTATTCTGCAGATCTGTGTAGTCACAGGAGATGTTGTTGTTGCAGAGTGAAGACCTAGAAACGAGCTACTTGATACATGTATCCATAGATACATGGATGTGGACATCTATCATGGTATCCATAGATGTGTAGATACATGTATCTATGAATAGATGTATCCATAGATACATCGACACATATATGGATAGATGCTTGTATACATTTGTACATAGAAGCATAGATACATATATGCATGGATGCATCTATAGGTAGAAGAATACATAGAAACATAGTTGCATGGATAGATAGAAAGATGCATAGTTCGATACATAAATGCTTAAATATACGTGTATGGAAATATCCATGGATTGCATATGAAGTTGCATAGATACATATATCCATGGGTGCATGTGTACATAGATGCATGTATTGCAATACACATGGATGCATGTATATGTGTATCTCTAGGCAAGATGCATGGATGCATGTAAATTAAATAATTTTGTCAAATGTCATAGCTATTGTCCTCATAGGAACATATGCAAAAAATGGAAGCATACAAAAGGCAAGTGAAATCTTTGACAAAAGTCATGGAATAAATGTGGATCCATGAAATGTGGTTCAAAAGGGATTATGTAAAAACCCTTTTGTCTATTTTGTTGACTACATGTGAGCCCTGTAAAGACTATATATCATTAATTGTTGTAGAGTTGTGCCATAGAGAGAGCTTTAGAAGCAATGTGTTGTTAACCTGTGTTGTAATGAGAAGTTTGGAACAATGTAAACCTAAATTCTGCAATTGTAGCAATTTTTTCAAGAAAAGAGTATAGGGTGAGTTTCTAGAATGAACCTTTTTCTTTGTTTACAATTGCGAAATGCAAGTAGAGTTTCACAGTGCTTTAAGGCATTCTTATAGTTTGATTATAAATTCATATTTTAAACTACTTTTAGTATTATCTATTCGAATTTCTTGTTGAAATGAGAAAGTGTCATCTGCGTTTGATAGGAATTATGTAGAAACCCTCTTGTCCATATGCATGTGAGCCCTGTAAAGTTTGTATATTTTTTATTACTGCAAAGCAGTCTCATAAAGAGAGCTTTGGAACCAAAATTATGTCAACATGTGCGATAATGAGAGTTTTCTCCTTGAACCTTGTTATATATTCAAAGACTAATTAGCAATCTAAACAACGTCCCCTTTAGTCAGATGCCATTCAATGCATTGAGTTTGCATCAGTGAATTATGTACCTTCAGCCACTAGTTTTAATCAAAGTATGCATATGGATTCTTAATCAAAAGCTCTTTCATGTGAACCCATTTTTAATTTTCCTATGCATTTTCCTAAATGCTTTTAACCGGCAGCATCAGCTAATCACATTTCGCCATTTAACATATTACTTTTTTTTTGTACAGTTTGAATTTGAGAGCTATTTTATATATTGAAAATTAGCATTTATCTATTTTTCTATTCGTCTGAAAGTAGCTTTATAATTCATTTTCGTTTTAAAAATTCGGGAAAATGCGAACGCATAAATTGATTAAATAAATTTAAGCAAAGGCATAGTTTAAAAGTTGGCGGCTAGAGGTACGTAATCCATGAATGCAGATTAAATGCATTAAAATATCAGGAAAATGCGAGTGCAATGCATGAATGCAAATTAAATGCATTGAATGGCATGTGGATGGAGGTGAACGCGTTGGAGTGGCTTGGTGGCCACGCGTAGACAGGGTACTTTGGTCATTTAATATAGAGTTAAGCCACTTGGTATGCATCTCTATTACTTTGTGTGTGTTGTTTTTTGTGTTCTGTAAGCCTGTGTTCTCTAAACCTAAATTCTGCAATTGCTTTGAGCTTTTTCACTATGATGAAAGCATAAAGGATAAAGGAATTTTGTGAACTGTTATAGTTAATGTGCTCATAGGCACATATGCAAAATATGGAAGCATATACAAGGGAAGCGAATTGTTTGAAAAAACTCCTCAAAGAAATGTGGTCCCATGGAATGCAATAAGTGTTCATAATAGACACTTTGGTTTTCACATGTTAACTTTGTCAGATAATGCAATTTGACATGAACAATGTTGAAGCCATGACATGAACAATAGAACTATTCAACACTGAACTCTATACCTGTAATAATTATTGGAAAAGCTGTAAATGCCATAGATGAAATAATATGAATAAAATTTTAGTTTCTGCTTTTCTTGAAATGCAATGAAAAAACTGCTATAAAGGCATAACACAAGGTTGTGTAACATATTGCCACTCCTGTTTCTAATTTCTTTGGACATGAATGCTTTACACATTTGATTGCAATAGTAACATGTCTACGAAAATGGAACAATAGAGATCATAAATCAGTAGTTTTAAGTGAGTATATATGTATCCTGATACATATAAGCTCGATTTGGCATTTATGAAAATAACTGCTATCTGCGGTGAAAGAGCTAATTAGTGTTCCTATATGCGATATCCATAGAACAAAATAAATTGCTACAAGGCTAGAGTGGCACATCCATAAATGCATGGATGCATGTATACACAATTGCATACAGGGATACGTAGAAGCTTAGATGAATACATGCATACATGAATATGTGCATATGTGCATATGGACATAGAGGCATATATACATGTAAATATACATATATGCAGCGAAAGCAACAAATGGATTTCTCTATACAGGAATGTACTTTATACATTAGAATGCGTGATGGAAAAGTGACTATAAAGTACAATGCATAAAAGGAGTATCGAGACTTGGTTGCATTAACATCATAAAATGAAAAAAGCCAGAGGAAAATAACTATTTTCTGTCTCAAGTAACTTGTTTATGGGTCTAGAGTGTGCAACCATAACAACTTCTACTCAGTCACCATAAACTCTCGAAAACATAACAATCAAAGAGCAAATATTGGAAAATCTAGAAACGACATAATGCAAAAGGAAACATTTAAACTATATAGTTTGAATGACATTATGCATAGAGGGGTAATAATTATTGAACATATATGTCGGATGTACATAGAGAACCATTGTCTTTGTAGGTGCAAAAACAAAATTAGAGTTTTAGATGTCCATATTCGAGAAGACTTTAACATAGTACCCTATAAAAGTGTCTAAATGTATAATAGCAATAGAGTATTTTAAAACCAAAGATGTCTTTAATATGTGAAAACCAGTGAAATGTCTTGGAGCATGGAAAGGCAAAAAAGTTAAAGTCTGAACAATGTAAATCTGTACTCCTGTATTCCTAGTTTCCTGTAAAGCCAAGAAAATGCTATGTATTAGAAACATAGTTTGTATGGATGGTGATTTGAGGTGCTGGTTCACAAGAGAAAAAGTTTACATATGAATGACTTTATTACCTTCTGGTGATGTTTCCTGTCTATTTTTCAATGCAAATGGCTTCAACAATGGCATTGTTTTGGTCAAGGCTAAAATGCCCTTCAGTGCTAAAGTCCCATAGGATGAATATCACTGCTGATTTGTCCTTGATATAGTCTTCATAGCTGAGCTTTTGCAGTGTGGGAAATAGATGGTGCATGGTGACCTGGTCAATTGAAGACTGAATTGTTTGATTGTCATAAGTTGTAATGGTAGTTTTAAGTTGCAAACATAATGTATAATTGACTTGTTGGTTGCACTGTTTGCAGTGAGCAGTTTTTTCTTGGAGTGTGCCATAAGCAGTGAATTTGCATTTGCATTTTGGACAGCATGCATGAAATGGATTGGAAAATGCATTTGCTGCTTTTAGAGTACCATAAACCTATAGAATATGGTTCAAAATTGTTAGAGGAGACAAAAAATACAGGTTTGGATGCGATAGTTTAAAAAAAAAAGAATGTCGTTACCTTAAAAGTTGAATGTAGTAGGCTGTTGAGTTTTTCCAAGCTTCTTTTGTCATTCAAGTTACAAATGAATGTTGACCGACATGTGTGAAATGTGTTCTTTTGATCTGTTTTTCTTACAACATTCTTGAAAAGCATTGCAGGTGTTTTATTTGTATGCAACTGGTTTTCGATTGCAAAGTATTGTTGCTCATATGTTGACCGTAATAGCAGCTGCGATTCAATGAGAGAATTAGATTTTGTTACGGAAATTATTATAGAAACCACTGTAGAACGAGAAAAGGTTGAAACTGAAAGAACAGGAAAAAGTTCTATAGACTGAAATACCTATGCTCTTTCTATGTCAGTGTGGCCATCTTTGATGTCAACTGCAAATTGGGTACCCATTTTCTTAGCACCAACTACTAGCGCAACTATTGTGCCAGTTGGGTACTCACTTATAGTTGTTAGCAATTGGCTGATAGTTGTACTTGGAATGAATTTGTACTCTTGACAGAGGCGTGGGATGTTTTTAGTGGTGCTTATGTCTGTTAAAATCAAAATGCAATCACAGTCACCTTTGTCATAATCTGTCCTAGGTGCAACTTGAAAATATGAGATTGAGATAGCTGACCCCGGGACTATTTTAGGCTCATGTTTATACACAAGGTTTCCACTATCATTTAACGTGATTGTCATTTCTACTTTGTGATCTGTTAAATCAGCATGCAACATTTCCTGTGTTTTGTTGGCCTTATCCAATGTTGCTTTGTAGACAAGCACATCACCTTGGAAGGTGTCTCTAGCTCTTTTTGCATTTAGCTGTTCGATTGAAACAATCTTAGGTTTCTTGACTCTTGTCCTACAAGGAACAAGGATAATGTCAATTGAATGCTAATTTAATATTAGCAAGCTGGACAAATGGCGGTACAATGAAGAACCAAGCACTTTACCGTTGTGCTGACTCTTCCTGTGCAATTTGCACTTGTTTTTCCTGTCTTTTTGATACATCTTTTGGTGTCCTACAAAGAATTGGAACAATGTTATTTGAATATTTGTGATTTGGGTGAATGAGTATGAAGGAATAATACTATAAGTGCTTTACCGTTGTGTTGATTCTTCTTGTGTGGTTTATATTTGCTTTGAATGTCTTTTAGTTTCATCCATAGATCTCCTGCAAATAATGGATATAGCATTGAAAAAGGCATTGCAAAGCATAAAAGTGATATAAGGCTATAAGTTCTATAAAGTTGAATTTGTCTATTGGGCAACATGCAATTTTAGGAAAATTGGATTGTGATCTGTCCAATATGCTTCTGATTTATAGATAGAGCATATATTTGTAGCTGTGTTGGACCAAATGTGATCAATGACTGACTTGCCCATGCTGTGTTGTTGGTTCAACATAAATTGTATATTGTTCTGCTGCATATAGCTGTGAAGTATTTTTTTGCTTCTGCTTTCTAAAAACATGTCCACATTAAAATTGCCTAAAATGTACATGTTTTCTAAATTTGTGGATGCAATAATTATTTGCAAGATTGCGATTACTTCATCTATGGTAGTTGCAATTCTTGCATAAATATTACAAACATTGAGTTCATTGTTAGATAGCATTACTGTTGATGTGATGGCTTCAATATTTGATGTTTCATGTTGTTTTGTTTTTGACAGGAGTAAATGTTTCCTGGTTAAAGTTGCTATGCCATGTATGTTATGTACAAAGAAGCTATCAAAATACTACAGCAAGGTATTTAGCTCAAAGGGATGCATATGTGTTTCTTGTAGACACAAGATATCAGATTGCATTATGCCATAGTCATTGACAATGTCTTATGCATGTGCTTTCAAGCTACAAGTGTTCAATTTACATAGGAGCATATGTGATTTGTTTTCTGAACATGTGCTTTGGTTATCAAATTGCCATTATGCACATGTCTGGAGACGAGACATTTCTAGCTGTATTTTGTCTTTAACTTTGAAGTTTTTTGTAGTTAAAGGTTGTAACAGAAATAATAATTCTATTGATTTTGTTTGTGATAGAGCTGTATAGGTTAGCCCATGCTGTCTAATGCCTGTGGGATCAAAAGCCAAGGCCTCCATAGTTAATCCTTGCGATCGATGTATGGTTCGTGCACATGCTACTTGTACTGGGAATTGTTTTCTAATTGTAATTTTCTTGTTTGTTGTTATTTTCTGGATTGGCCTAGCAATGCATTGTATAGGCACCCAATCTTTTTCAATGGTAGTAGAATAGCATTGTGCTAGTTTTGTGCGCTGGTGATGTCCAATTGATGGGTCATTAAATTTAATCTAGACAATATCAATTTTGTTTTGTGCTGTGTATGCTTTAAAAATTCCATCTGAACCATTGACGAGGCCATCTTGAACATTGTAATTGCCTGCATAAAGCTCAACAAGAATGTTTGGTTTCAAGCATATTTGTGATGGAAGTGTTGTTGTGTGACTGTATACACATATTACATTAAGGTCCTCCTCAAGTTCATCTATTGCATCTAGCACTGTCATTTGGGTTGGAATGTTTGATAGCATTTTGTTGTTATGTGCTTGAACATCAATTCTCCTATAGAAAAGGTGCGGAAGCAATGGATCAAATGGTACAAGATGAAATAAAATTTTGTTGAGATAGTCTATGTCACGAGTTGTCTAAATTCCTACTCATTGTCTATTAAGGATTGAAATAAATATTTTATCTTTTTCTCTCATGGTAGTCACTAATGAATAGCATTTTATGTTGTCTTTCTAGAAACTGTAAGGCATTAATTCAATTGGAGTAGGCCTATTTTCAAAAACCATAGAGTCAAGGACAGGTTGTGCTTGGTAAAAGTCACCACAAAATATTGTATCAAGGTTTCCAAAGTATGTTGTAGGCATTTGCATTATGTCTTGTAGTCTTCTATCAATATACCGTAGGAATGTTGAGCCAACTAATGATATCTCATCTATAAGAAGTATGAGCAATTGATCATAGTGCTTTGACATAGTGTCAAGCACTTCAGTGTTCAGTGGCAGGAATTTTGATGTATTAAAAGGTATGTGAAATGCTGAATGTAATGTGAATCCCCCTATGTTATATGTTGCTTTACCTGTATATGCAGTTAATAAGCCCTTGGGTTTGTCTGGATTATTGTCAATAGAATTGCTATACATGCGAATGAGAGCTTGGTAGATGGCCTTTGCTGTAAAAGTCTTTCCTGTTCCAGCTCCCCCAGTCAAAAACAAGTGCAATGGCTTTTGTGGATTTTTTATCTTTTTTATGAGAACATCTTTAACAATTGCTTGTTCTTTATTTAACATTCGTCTTAACTTGTAGTATTCATTGTTATCTATAATTTGTGGGTGCTTTGCAATTTCAAATCCATTGGAATGCATGGTATTTGGGTTAGAACGACCTATGTTTGGAAGGTCTATTTGTATGTCATATAGTTCTTTCTGGCCAAGCTTTGCTTGCATTGGTAGGTCAATGAGCTTTTCATCTTCAAGAGACTGAAGATCATCTATAGCTTTGTCAATGTCACCCCATGTGGAGTTTGTGCTATGGATGAACTTTGCACTGTTTGTTTGAATGGTTTGTCCATGGTACATGTATGCATGTTCCCAAGAGTCAAAGTTTTGTTTGAGTGTATGCTCATTAATGGTAAATGGAACATAGAGAACCAATATCTCTCTACAATGATTCTCTATATCAAAGTGTTTGTTGAAATCGATAAACCGTACCACATTTGGTTTGGCCTTTGGTTCAATTGTAGCACCGTATGTGTTGTATCTTGAAACAAATTCTGCAAGACATATGTCCACGATTGTTTCAGGATGTTTTAAATAGTAGTCTATAATAGATTTCACAAGAACGTTTTCTGATTCGTCTAGCTCATTGCTCAATTGTTTAACAGATTTTAGTATAAATGTGCGATCATTGTCAGATCGTGTATCAATGAATACACATTTTCTTAAACTGTAATTTAATGGCAATGACAAAACAATATGTGCAACTTGTTGTGATGACATTTTTTGCAAGTTAAGCATGGCATTTCCAAGTTTACTTACCATTCATATTGTATCAATATTGTCTTGCTTGTGGTCTGTACGTATTCTTTTGAATGCATATGTCATTGACTTGTCTAATTTTGCAATATATGAGCTACAATACATTGCAGCAGCATATGCATTGAGGAAAAATTGTGCACCTATATTAGCCTTCCAAAGATCTAGATTTTTCCTTGAAAAACTATTGTTCCATATTTGTGATGGTTTTCTTTGTAAAAAAAGTGTAGGCCTGTTTAATGTTGAGCTCAAAGCTTCAATGTATTCATTGTCAGTTAAGTTTAACTCTTTTAAGAACATTTGAAAAGTGAATGTTTCATCATAGTTTGCTTTTTGGAGTTTTGAAAAGATGTCAGTGGCATTTGTAGTTATCGCTTCAGTCTTTTGGAGTATTGGTAAGAGTATAGTTGACTTTTGCATTGGTGGGAAAGGAAAATTGTATCTACAAAGTTGTTTTCTTGATCTCTTGCATTTCTTTGTATGATGGTGTCTGTGTAGCATTGCCAAAGGAGGTTCCAAATTTTCGGTGTCGCAAGTAATATACTTATCAACAAAAGATATGATGTCCGTGTTATTATTTTATGTGTAGATTGGTGCATTTTTAACCCATATGAGGAAATGATCATGTTCATTTCCTCAATTTTGGAACTCAGTGAATGAGAAGTAATCAATGACATTTCCAAAAAAAGAGTTATCTGTAAGTATCAATTTTTTTATTGCATTTATTCTATGTTTATAGTAACGTGCACAAGTGATAGGATCTTTCTTGATTAGTTCAAATTTTTCAATGTATGTTCGGTCATTAGATTCTTGACGGTTTTGTGCTGATTGGTGTAGATTGTGCAACTCTTGTAATGTTTGAATTAGTGAATCCCAATTTTGCTTAGCACTAGTGAAAGTGATGAAAAATATCGGTGGTCCTAGTT
>VDFB02084734.1:0-26106 GCA_007258455.2 Sequoia sempervirens
TCCTAATAGAATGGCTTAAGGGGAATTAATAGAGAGACTTAAGGGGATGCAAGAGGATGGATTAATGGTACATAAGAGGAGGGCTTAAGGGGTTTTAAGAGAATGACTTAAGGGGATATGAAATCAATTATAAACTTTTTATAAAATGACAATGAATTAAATTTAGTTTTATATTTATACTGTCAATTAAATGTATCTAGAACTATATATAGTTATTTGTCTCTAGATTTGAATTTCATTGTAATATATGTGCATCTCCTCTCTTTTTTGTAAAGCATCTAATTTTAGGAGACTTGAAACAAAAAATGATATAAAAATTTAATTAGGAAATGACTAAAGACAAATATATATATATATATATATATATCAATTAAATATATATATATACAACTGCTCTTACCAATATTTATTTACTCTATTGTACACCATTTGTATCCTCTCTTTTTTTTGTAATGCATCTATGATTTGTCTCATGACCATTGAAAGTGTCCATAAAACTTTGATAGTAGACCTCCTTGATATCTAACTAGTTTTCTATTGATTTGCCAAATCAAATGTGAATAATGTATAATCTTCTTGTGTCTTTCATAATCTTCAAATGTAGGAAAGCCATTCTTTCTTATCAAATATTTTCAAAGCCAAGTGCCAATGACAACCATTGAACCAATTGGATACTCAAATTTATCATCATCCACTCTAGGATGTACCGACTTATGTTTTCTCTCAACACATCTAGCCAACCAATACTCTATCTCCTCTTCAATCCCCTCAGGTGCAACAACATAAACATGTCCTACAAAATAAATAAAAAATTCAATAAAGAGTGACTTATATTTAATTCACATATATAAACATGCATAAATATAAAATTTAACTCAATAAATAATGTACCTTCTTGTACAAGATCCGAAACACGAGATCATAATCATCTGATTCGAACACTTGATTTTCTTCAATTTTTGTTCCATGTTGAACATGTGTCGATGTAGGTGTTAAGTCTCTTTGTTTCCATTGTTCAACCCATTTCATATTTTCACCGCGTACTCCCAATCACCTACAATAAAAAGAATTGAAAAATGCATGCCAATAAACTTGTCCATATTGTCCATGTGTTTTTTTTTGCATTCAAACTCTTAAAATGAGTACCATTTTCTTGAGGATCCATTAATTGTTTCACACTCTTGTCAAGAAAAAATATCATTTTCTTCAACTAACCAAAAGAAGCGTCAAATTTTTGAGCTCTCACCTGTTCTTGTAGATAATTTGGTATTGTACCAATCTACAATTGCACATGCATATCTAAATTTCACATCATCCTCAAATTTTAGTTGCTCTCTAGCAAGAGCTTTTTTCACACATGCACTTGCTCCATCGTGTTCTCCCTTACCATGATCAGCTTAAAAAAAACTCCATATGTGCTGGATATCATTTTCTCTATGAACTCTACATAACCAATAAAACATTCTAGCATTTTTGAATTGACCCATGCAATTATCCGACCATATGAGATGTTCTGTCATTTGAATTCCTCTTTTAAATTTTTATAAAATATATCAAAACAATATTGAACAAACTCAGATGAATGTAATCGATTATCACTTATATAAAAATGGTACTCTCTCAAAAAAAATTACATATTATCTTCTCACATTTATCATACGCATGTCTATAAACAATATGAACAAATACTGGCTACTTGTGAATTATAATATTGTGATTGAATTTCTTCTTGTGGAGTAAAGAGTATAATTTTTAGCAAAATCAACAAGTGACAATATAGTTCCAATTGGGAATGTGTTTTACATAGCGAAATTGATTATCAAGCCAATGAGCATCTTGAGAGTGTTGAACATATTTAGGTACAATATTATCTTTAAATTCTTTAATAAATGCATGCACTCTAGATTTTTCCCTTGGTTAAAGCTCCTAGCGTTTTCTAGTTTGTCCATCTTTTAAAGAATACTCAATATTTTTAATTTTTTTTACATCCACTAATTTTTGTCCAAATTCATCTAAATTACTTTCATGCATACATTCTCCTAATAATGAAAATTTACCACATCTATCACATTCTCTAGAAATACATGCTTTTAGAAAAGATAAGTTTCCATTAGAGGGTTCACAAAAAAAACCTACTATAAAATCTTTGATTCTTTCAAGTGGCATATTAATACCAAAAATGTATTGCATAATTTGATTAGCATGCAAAGTGCATCGTATATATCGAAAACTATCATAATAATAATGAAATTGTACATGAGTCTTACAACAACAAGAGATTCATTGCTTATTAATTCTAACATACCAAGGTTTACAATTTTAGAATGATCTTTGACATATGTTAATATTCAATGGGTAAGATTAAGAAGCATCTAATTTTTTTTTTTATATAATTTAGTTTGAGTCATATCTAAAAGAGATGCTTTTGGATGAGGTTCCATGATTTTGGAACCCACCCTTAATTTTAAGACATCTCTAATGTTAGGTGATGCTCTCGTATTATCATACCAAAATTTATCGATTAAAGATTTAATTTCATTAGTTAAATTCATGTCTAATCTTGGGAGTCTACCACTAAAACCCCAAAATTGATTAATTGGATCATTTTCAATACTTTCTCTTCTTTTAGTAGCTCTTATCAACATTTTAGGATTTAATTTTATACATTTACTAATCTTACTTAACATTCTTTTATTTGAAGTTGCTTTATCAACTAGAGTAGTTGTTATTGCACGACGAGCCACATTCTTATCTTTAGATCGAATTTTCTTACCTACAAAATCAATAGCATTAGCAGCACTAGATATGACTTGTTCTACTAAATCATCTTTCTTTTTTGGTTTTACAAAAATACTTAATTTTTTCATCACTTTTCTCATTTTTGACATTTTCATCAATTGCACCATGAGTTCACATTGGAATCCTAATTTCTTTCTATAAAAAAACATTTTATATATTCTATTTCCATAAATTCTAATTTGTCTCTAAGAAAACTTACCACGAAGGTTATTTAGCACATATTTTTCAATTGTAAAAAAAAAAGCATTTTCACCTTCATCCATACAAGGGGTTTCATTTTCATTCACACAAGGGGTTTCATTTTCATTTTCAAATGTGAGGGATTTAATTCTTATTTTCATCAACAGGGGATTTCATTCTCATTTGCATTCTCATAAGATATAATTTTATCATTTTATTTTTTGCATTGTTCCAACCCTAGAATTATTGATATCATCAATGGTGTATCCGGCTTCATCTAAACAAAACAAGATCAATATTATCAAAACTTGGGTAGATTTTTTGAATAGGTGCATTTTCTATATCATTGGGAGGTGGATTTGAAGACATACCCAAAGTTGTTTGCATAGGTGCTATTTCCATATCATTCAAAATTGAAGTTGAAGGCATAGTTGGGTTTGTCTCCATAATTTCATTTTCTTCCATATTCACCATCTCCACATTTGCATCATCTACATTCATTTCATCATTCATGGCTTCCTCTTCAATATTCATGGAACTAGATGCTTCCAATTTTTTCATTTGACGAATCCTTTCTCTTCTATCCCTTTGACTTTTTGCCTCCATTTCTTTATTTGCTTGAATTTCTTTGGGTGGCATTAACTTTCTACATTTTTTTCTTTGTCTTTGCTTTGATCCCATGGTTTCCAAACCCTTTTTGATTACAAAATAAATGATTCAAGTAGCCTATTTTCAAATTTTCATCTCCTTCAAATATTCAAATACAACTATGTAGTATGAAGATCCTTTCTTCTATAAACTTTGAAGTACAAAAACATCATGAATACATCCAAAAGTTCTCTTTTTCCAAATTTTCTTGTAAAATGTTCTTGTACTTGATTTCACTTTAGAAAATTCAACCTACACTTGTCTCTTCCAACAATTTGAATAGAATATGCCCTGCACAAGACAAACTTGCAATAAAAAATGCAGAAAATGGCACTTTTGGACTGTATTGTAGAAAATGAATGTTGTAAGAAAAATGTGTTTTATTAGTATTTTCCAAATTAGGAAAAAATAGCTATATTAAAAATGCATACGCGTTCTATTTTAGGAACATGCACGCGTTATATAACGCATACACGTTACCTTTACCCAACGGGTAAATAGATAATGTGTATGCATTATCAAATGCGTACGAATTTTATTAACGCATACACACTATTTAAAAATTGAATTCCCAACCTACATGTAGCCTTGGTTTTAGGCTTGGAAATCTGAGCCTTAGTCTTTGACTTGCAACTAAAAAACTAAAGTAGATTTAAGAAGAATGTCCAACTTTGGCAATATCGCTAATGGACATTTTTCTGAATCAATCTATAAAATTAAAACCCATTAGAGAACATGATGTCTAGTTTCCAAATATATAATTTTTATTAAGATTGGATTATGTTTGTTATTTTCTAATTAATTTCTAAACAAACTAGTCCTTAAACTTGAAATATTATGCTTTTTTTGTTTTTTAATAACTTTTTTTTAGTTAATTTTCTTGTAAAAAAAATTATATGGCATCAATCTTCAGACAATTCTCTACACAATGAAAAAAAAAAGATTCAAAAAATGTTTAGTTTAGGTCTAATTATGTTGTTTGTACACGTTGATTTTTAAAAACAACAATTAAGGACAATAAAAATTCAATAAAAAAAAAATATTCAACAAAAAATTACAAAAAAATTCCTCGTCAATCTCCATGTTGTTAGATCTCTTTACCCAAAAGTAATTAGCAAAATAATTTTATTTGGGTCAAAAAGTGGTGTCTGTACACATGCATGGTATGGTAAAAAAAAGGGACTTTTAAAAAGTGGTTTCTATAGACCCCTATCAAAATTTAATTTCTATAATCTGGGTATTTGAATAATTAACATATTTGTAAATTAGATTCAAAATGATAAGTTTCATATTGCTGAATTTTTTTAAGATTCATTGTGTAAGTGCCTCAAATTTTCAGTCCAAGTGTGAAATTTTTTGAAAAACAAAAAAAACACTTCCACTTTTTAAGCTTTTTGTGGACCCAACTTCTTGCATCAGCCCTAAGGGTGCTATCTAACATTATTGGATCAAAACTTGAACCAAAAATTTCCCTTATATCATTTGCATATGTACACTAAAATTTGAAGGTCAACAAACTAAAATGCATAAAAAATAAATACAATTACTCAGAAGTGTTTGACACCTGTAGCTTCTCTAGGTGTGCTTTCCATTCCTGCTTCCCTTCTTCCCAAATCTTCTTGGCTAGGCCAAGAATATTGCTCTGAGTCTCAAATTCCATCAAGATTTCTTCACCGTCATCTAGAGTATTGGGTACTAGATTTAACTTAGAAACTTTATTTGCACTCATTAGGGCATTGGATATAGGTATGAACTTGGTGCTTACTAGATCCCTGAGATGACCAAACTACATTATAATATTCTCCTTTTCAACTTGCAGTCAGAAGAACTACTCATGTAGAATTTCTATTATAGACCTTGTGCTCCCATCCAAATCCTATGCCGAATCATAGGCACCAAAGGCTTTGTCTATTTGGGACTCAATTGAGTCCATCTAATCATTTATGCTCTTTGTAGAGATTGGTCATTCCATGTAGAATTGAAATAACTTTTTGGCTTCTTCCAAGCAATCCTGTACACTTTGAGATTGTCTTGAAATTTATTGTGTGTGGAGGCACACTTCTTAGTTATGTCCAGTAATCTCTTCTCATTTATCTTTTTATCCATCCCCTTCTCCAACTTCGTTTTCAAGCCACTAGAATATTCCTTGAATGAATCAAGAAAAAACTTGAAGTTTTCCATAGCAGATAAAGAGTTATCAATACTTACTCTGGGTATTCTCTCCTGTAGAATCTTTACTGCTTCATCAATCATCTTTGCATTCTTTTGTTGTGTCTCTAAGATTTATTTATGTGCAAAAGCATAAAATGCATCACCCAATTGAAGCTTGTGCAACAAAGATATTTTTTCCATGTCTACATGCCCCTGTTCCATTGGAAGTTGTAATAATTGGGCAGATACTACCAATTGCAACTTTAATTGCATACTTAGAAAAAATTTCAATGGATCTCCAGCAAAATTGGAGGATTCTCCAACCAACTTTGCTTTATCTTTTGCAACATTTTCCTTCAAAGCCTTTTCTTTGTCACTAGTATTAACCGGTGTCTCCATATCCTTCTTCTCAGTATTATTTGGTTCATCCTTAGTACGAGATGCATTCACATCCTTTTGCTCTTCATCCTCATATTTTTTAGTGTTATCTGAAGGCATGTTTATCTCTGGATTGCCTTTAGCGTCCTCTACATTTGGCTCAGATTCTAGAGGAGGTGTGTTATGTCCCATGAGTATATCCTTCTTCTGAGCTTATTTATCTTTTACCTTTGTAGTGGTGTTTTCTCCTACTAGAGGAGCATTATCAATAATATCTTCATCCACAATGTCCTCTGCACTGGTAACTCCTTCCTTTGTAACACTTTATTCAACTTTCAAAAGAATATCCTTTTGCACATCTTCTTCAGCCCCATGCTCATGTTGAGCATCTTCTTGTTGTGCTTCCTCTACTGTATTCACTTCCAGAGTTGGCATGTCATCTTGCATTTTTTCTTCTATGTTTGGGGTCATTCCTAACCATTTTTCCAAATCATAAATCTTCTCTATAGACTCATTTTTGAGCCTTTCAAGATCATTTTGATCTCTACTCATGAGGTTGGTTACCCTTTCCTTAGTTCAAAATTCCCTATTATACACTTGATCCAATGTCATTTTATTTTCATTTGATAGGGGTACACTAATCTTTTCCAAAGCAAATTCTCTCAAATTTGCCTCTTCATTAATTGCTTCCTAACTTCTTGCATATAGTACATTCCTTAATTCTTTAGGCAACTGCTTTTCAATTTTATTCATATTAACTTCAAAAGTTGTAATATAATTTACAATAGCTTCTTCAATGGTTTCCTTATCTATGTCATCAGTAGTAGTGTACAGGACAACAATTTTTCATGGCATCTCAATCTCCACAATCCCATTGAATAAAGCATCAAGTTTTATAGGGCTATGTAGCCTTACTAGAGGAGTTTTTTTATTTTTCTTATTTTGGTTATCTAATGACTTCTCTTTTCCAAATTCAGGCTTATTTTCCCTCATTTATATCTTATAGCCTTGTTTTTCTTTCTCTGCCTCAGCCTCACTATCAGTATCTACAATATCAATCTTTTGTTTCTTTGTACTTGCTTCACCTTGTCGAGCTTCAATTTTTCTCTAACGAACCAATTCTTCATCTTCCACATTCACACCCATATACTTTTCCCAGGTTGTGGATTTTTTTTCACTCTTCTTCTTACAGTCTTGTTTGTTTTGGTGTTGGAGTGTATTTCTCTTTCTCAAGCTTCTTCTACTACTTAACAGGAGAAACTTTCTCCTTTACCAAAACACTTGCAGACTCTTTTCTCTTCTCCCCTATAGCAAGCTTAGTCCCAGAAGACTTGGAGGCAACCAAAGGAGTGGTAGTTTTTCTACCATATCTCTTGACACTTGATGATCCTCATGGTGAGGCAAACATGACTTTTTTCCTTCTAAACTTGTTCTTTTGTGAGTCTCATTTCCTTCGCAACTATTGCATTCATCTTCTCAATGATCTTCTTTATCTATTTTTGTCTCTAATCCATGTGCACCTCCATGGATTCATCCTTATATGTACCATACCTCTCTTCAGAGGTGTCTCTTGGCTTGCTTAGCATAAATTCCACTAAGTCGGTGATTTCATCTTCTATAATCTCATATCCCATCTTTGGGATCCAAACTGTCCTAGGATCAACAACCTGTGTGATGCAGCAATATTTTATTACTAAGAATGTGATGTCATTCTTGTATTTTTCTACCATAGTTTTTGGTATCCTTTTTCTTTCTTTTATCTTCTCTTGAAAAGTTTTAAAGAATCCCCAGAGGGAATTCTTCTATACATTTAAGTCTCCCAACCTCATCAAATGATCTCTAATTTGATCAGCTATAGGTCTATCCTTTAGCCACACTATGTTCCTTGTTCTAAGAACCTCATTCAAAAAGTAGAATAGTAAACAAATAATCAAAGTGACAAACTTAAAGGAATACTTAGAGTCCTTTGTCTTCTACAAATTTTCTAGAAGTTGTGGTCTCAAACTCACATAGATCATAGTCCTCACCCTTCTCAACCATCTCATATTTTGTATTGATGGAGGTTGCTAATACTAAATTTTCTCTATTAGTGAAGTATATTTTGTATCCAATCATCATTTAAGCTTATGTAGCTATCGATTTTTTGATGTCCTTTATTGTCAATTCCCTTTTTTCATACTTTGCACTCATTTGCTCCATCACAAATTCATTTTTCACTGGCTTGATCATTGGATCTATTTTAGTTTAGCACAATCCAGTGACAACCCTAATAGCCTCCTTGTTGATCAAATGGGGTATATCCAATGAGAGGAATTTTTCAAGAATGTGGCTCAAAGTATGTCTCACCCACTCATCTACATAGCAAAAGACAAGAAAACTATTCCAGACATTGAGTTTCTTCTCCACCAAAACCTCAAACTCTGATTTCAACTTAAAATCATCTTTGGTGAGTTCTTTGTACCACACATCATTCATATTTGTATGATTATATTCTTCCATCTTAACATGAATGTGTGCCCTAACATCTTTTGTGTGTAAAACATCATATGATATGTATGAAAACACACCATCTATTTCATCCACTAAAGATTTTTTGGGATGTCATTTGAATTTAGGGCATGGATGGTATGTAACCTTTACAACTTGTGGTGCATACATTTTTGTAACAAATTGAAAGTGCTTTATGAAACTAGGGAAAATGGAAATTATAAATACCTTTGAATTGCTTCTAACTAGGGTTTCGCTTGTACCAAATCTCAATTGTTTCAATCAATCTACTTTTCTCTTTCACTACTCTGATCTTCTCATATGTTTGTTTACAAATTTTGATCAAGTGAAATCAATTATAATCCCTTTAGAAATTGACCTAATTTTCATTGAATACTTCAATTAATAAAGTTGGTAAAAACCCTAACTATGTCTATAGTCAACTTCAAATGCTCTACAACCTTCTACAACTAAATATTTTCCACTAGTTCTTTCTTCAATAGGTCAAGCATATTGGCCCACACCACATATCAATGTGCTGAAGCATCAACACCATTTCTCTAGTAGGTGATAAAGAATCTTTTGTTAATGCTCCCCCTAAGCCAAAGCTTCCTTCTTAGTTTCTAGAGGAAACATCTATACTAGATGCTGGTATAGACTCGGGCTTAGTCTCACCGTCTTCCTTATTTTTCCAAATCTTGTCCATCTCTTTCTTCATCTCTACTAGATCAACCTTTTTCACCAGATCATTCTTCTTTATCAAATTGTTCTTCTTCACATTATTGCTTCTGCAAAACTTAGAGATATGCCCAAGTCTACTACAATTGTAACATATGAAATTCTTTTGAAGAGGCTTACTTCCATCATTCTAGATCTACATTTATTAGCTTTATGCCCAAATCCATTGCATGCATAATGGTAGCCATTAAAAGATCAAAACCTCATACCATTGTTATAGCCATTCATCATCTCATTTCTACATTCACTAGCCTTATGACCAAATCTTTTGCATGTAAAGCACTGACCCAAAAAATATTGAACATTCTAATTCATTTTACTTCTACATTCCATAGCCTTATGTCCAAATTCATTGCAAGAATAACAAAAACCATTAAAAGATGGGTACCTTTGTGCATTTGGTTGTCTAATAGGTGGTCTTTTGAAGTCTGTCCTTTGATTCTAGACCTATTTTCCATTGCTCTTCTTGTTCTCAATCTTATTTTTAGACTGATTTAGAGTTTGATCTATCTTTAAACTTTCACCTTTCTCAAACCCTAATCCTTCTTTGTCTTTAGATCCTTTATGATTTGCAATCATTTCATCAAGCTTTTTAGAACTCATTTTAAAATTTTCTTCATGATTATTTTCTTTTTCAAGATCTGATCTTAGATTCACAACTTCTTCAAGTTTTGAGCATTCTTCATATTTTATTTTCATCTTAGCATTTAGCCATTCTTCAACTTCTTTTCGTTCTTCAACTTGCACCTTCAAACTAGTAATTGTTTCATTTGCTTACTTCAACTACTCACTAACTTCCTTATGTCTTTCTCTGAACTTCTTGATTTTCTCTCTCAAATTTTTGATGCATTCATTTGCTTCCTTGACATTTTCCTTTAGATCTTTGTTCTCACTTTCAATCCTTTCCAGATCTTCAAGGGTTATTCTGAGTTTTCCATTCATGTTAGCCATGGACTCTTCTTCTATAAACCCAACAACAAGTATCTCTTTTGAAGGAGTAGGAAATCTTCTAATAGCCACGTGTTCAACCTCCAAGATCTTCCCTAATAAATTAAGCTCCTTCCAAGAAACCTAGCTCTGATACCAATTGTTGAACACCCAAAATATTGAGAGGGGGGTGAATCAACATTCTTTGAAACCACTCAAATATTTAAGCATTCAATCCATATAGCATATTCAATTTGCAGTGATAAAGGAAAGCATGGAATCAACCATCAAGGTCACATAATACATTGTCACGCCCACATTTTAAATGCGAGACAAACACAAATGCTACAACTTTTTTTTTTAAAAACCTGACTTTGCATCTATCTTTCCTCCACTTGCCAATGATGCAGCCCCCAAATCGTAACACAACCACTAAGGTCTTTTACCATAGAATTATATTCTCTTGAAAAAGTGACATCACAAGATTTAAATAACTAAATGATCCTATAGATACATCTCACCATTCAAGTTCCATAGTTGCTTGATTTTAAAACCTTATTATTTTACTCAACACCTCAATTAAGCACTCAAGATCTCACTAGGTGGAACATGCTACAACCCATGATAACTACTAGATGAGGTTCATCCAAGTCACTTTGTGTGAGTCCTTAACTTGAAATACAAAGGCGTTATCTCACTTCAAGAAGAAGATTTAAGACTTAAATGATATATGCTAAGGTTGAAACATGATAGTTCATTTGAGGCAACTATTAAATTATGCAACACCTGATTTTTGCATGGAAAACCCAAAATGGGAAAAACCATGGTGAGGGTTAGCTCACAATATATTATAACTAGTTATAAGATATTACAAAAATTCTCACTACAGGTGGACTCACTATCCTAGTGGACTCATTTCCCATAAAAAGAAGAAAAGATGGAAGAGAGTGGTGGCTCACAAGCAGAATTTGAACTGTTACAAATGCATTTACAACATCTTGGAATACAATTCCATTGAATCCCAATACATTGACTTTACACACTTCATATTGATCTGCACTAACCCTCTGCTATGCTCTGATCAATAAAGTGTGAGATATACTTGAGAAAAATATGAAGATAAGGGTTTACAACACATGGAAAGTAGAAAAAATGCTAGGTGAGCAAGGATAAGGATGAGTTGGATAAGGATAAATAAGGCTCAAAACATTTATAAACATGTCAGAAGGGGGAAGCATAAAACACATAGGGATGAATAAGGATCAACATGACTAGACAAGGTGTGAACAAGGGGTAAATAAGGATTCACAAAATTAGACAAGGTTTGAATAAGGACTAAAAATACCTAATAAAGGGAACACCTAAAATGAGTGTAAAACATAGAAAAATATATTGCATCATATACAATTTATATTATTACAAGTGGTGTAGGAAATTTTCAGTTCACCAAAATTTGGAGGAAAAAGGAAACCCTTAAACATAAATGTGTGTCACTTCATTCATTTATGAACTAGTAACCTAGGCCTAACACATGATATAATAATTACAAATTAGATCTAAATTAATACAAATTAGTTGAGTCTTATATAAAACACGTAAAGAATAAAGTGACAAAGAAGGGAAGAGGTGTTACATGTCTATTTTATCATGATGAATGTGTTGATGCATGCATAGAAGTTGAATATGAATTGATTTTGACCAAGAACAACTACAAACAACTATGGTAAATTGATCTAATAATTTCAAACTCTTAGATATTATTGCTATTATAATTTTATCCTTTTTGCATATTTTTTCCTATGTACTTGCAAACTTGGTAATTTTATTTACCTCCACTTATGAACTAATTTGATATAGGGTGGTGTTGAGGAACACCTTTAAAAAATTGCTAAGCTAGGATTGAATTGCTTCATTTCTTTACACCTTAGTCAAGTCCATTATTTTTTCTTCACAATGATTGAAAGATGAGATATACAATTGGTGACCTTTGAAATTCTAATGCAAAATGTTATGATTTCTCTATATTTTTGTTACATGTGAATTTGATGCCCTAGTGACGTGTTCTTCTCTATTGATGGTGTGCTATGATATTGATGTAGGGAGTGCCTTTAGTTATGTCAATGCTACATGTCAATTTGAGTAATTTAGTGTTCTTCTCTATTGTAGGGTGTGCTATGATACTATACGAAGTTTTCATGCAAGTATACTAGATTTTGGTTTGATGGTAATTATTTCTCTATTTAAAAGATTTAATCAATAATATTTAATTTTCTATAAACTAAAATTTTGTCATCAATTCCATATATTCTTAATTCAAATGATCTCTACCTATCTCATAATTTTTGTATATCTGTATAGACTATATTATTAAATGTTTATATGACACAAATTTCTATTTACAGGTCTTGAATAAAATACAATTATGGTGAGTGGTAATCAGTTGTCATTTTGTGTGGGAGAAAGAATGATAAATGGTGTGAGTGGTGAAACGACAACAGAACAATAATTGGTCTCAATAGGAAATGCAAAAGATATCCCTTAGCCCAACTACCCACTAAGGGCAATCCTCCTCTTCTTGAGTAGCAACGGCCACCATCTCAATGTACATTGAAAGTATGCAACAACTAAGCATAACCATCCTCGTAGACATGGGAGAGAATCTCATTATTACGTTACTCTTTCTCAATCATGGGATTTTGAACTTCTTGTTAGAGTTTAAATTGTGTTTCTCTAAAGGTCTTCTTCCTTAAGCAACACAACAATACACTGTTGTTTCTCCTCAGTACAAAAACACACCCAATAACCTTAGTCTAGAGATAATATGAAGAAGGATAAGTGTTTGTCGGGCCGACTTGATATGTTGAGATGATTGCGCCAGATGTTTGGAAGTTTGCACTAGTTTGAAAATGTATTTTATGTAAAATAGGTCATGTTTATCTCTTGGTTTGAATCACATGAGTTTTACTTCTACGGTAGATGTTTTTATAAACCTGCTATGGTCAATGCACATCTCATGCTATTTGCTTTATGTTGGCCAAAAAGGAGAATTTTTTTGAAGCTTGTGGAGGATACAAATAGAAGATCAAAGATATTGAAAAGAGGCATGGATATATGGTGAATATTTTGAGAAGATAATGTGTGAATAAGAATCTGCAGAAGCTCTTTTGATAATGAAATGTGGTAAATATCAGTTCAGAGAGCTCAACAGTGAGTGTATGTGAAACCGTGAAGAAGAAACATTGTGAATATAAGTATAGGTAGTATATTTTTTTGAGCAGATGTATGTGTGAGTGTACCAAAAGCAGTGTATTATAGGTAACAAAAGTGTTGAAATATTCTAGTAGTATGTTGAGGTTGTAACCTCTTTTGTAAGTGTTGTACTTTGTAGGGAGTTGAAAAATTCCTTTGGTTGAAGCCATAAAAACTATTATAAGTTTTGTTTTCATTTGTGAGGCTAGATTTGGACAGTACATCCAAGAAACTTGCTCACCATGGTTTTTCCCTTGTAGGGTTTTCCACATAAAATTTGGTGCTATGGTTGCATTCTTCTGCTTGTCATGATTTTCATGAGATTAATTGCTAATGAATGGAAATAATTTGATTAAGTATTGATTCACCCCCCTCCTTACTTTTATGTGTTCAACAATTGGTATCAAAGCCAAGTTCCTTGATATAGTCTAATAGCTAAGGTAGATCTTGGAGTGAAACACTAAAGCTCTAAAAAATGATAAGAATCCTCTGGAAGATGATAAACATAAAGAAATGATAGTCTTTAATGAAGAATATTGTGAGGTTTATTTTGAAGAACTTATTTCAACATTAGAAGATCTAAATGAAACAAGAAAAAAAATGGAGAGTTTAGAATCAAACTCAAATAATAAAAAGAAATAATCATCAATTTGAAAGTTCAAGTTGAAGAAGGTAAAAGGATTGTAGATTGTCTAAATAATAAGATAAATGGAAAATTAGTTGAATGCTCCAAGCTTGAAGAAGAAATTTTCTCCTTGGGGAAAGAATTGGAGAAATCAAAGGATTAGATAGACAAAGGCCTTAAACTCAAGAAAAGCACCAACATCCTTGATGATATAATCAATTGTCAAAGATCTGTAAAGAATAAGGGTGGTCTTGGATTTTAAAAAGGTCAAAACTCAAATACTGATATCCTTGAAATGAAAAAGGAAAAGGACTATGTTGAAGACTCTAAAAGATTAAAGATGAGGAGCAAGAATTGGATGATGACTTCATAATGGTCAACAATCAAAAGAAGGGCTTCAAGAAATCTCCTCCTAAATAGGCTGATACTTCCAAGTTCTCTGAATCCTTTCATGGTAACTATTATTCATACAATAAGTTTGGTCATAAGGCTAGTAGTTGTAGAACCAAGGCAAGAAGAAATGATTAAATGTGGAAGAGCTCTTTTGTGCATCCAATACATAATGTTGTGATCTCTCTTTCCTTTTATGATTACTGCTATTCTTGTAATAAGTTTGATTGTAGGGCCGCTGATTGTAAAACTAAAGTAAGGAGAAATGGTTTAGCCCCTAAACATAATATTGTTTGCTACAAGTGCAATAACTTTGGGCATAAAGCAATATTTTGCAAGAGTGGTTTTTCAAACCACCTGTTTAACATAGGAAGATGAAGGATACCTTGAACAGACAGAAGAAGGAAACTACAAAGGTTTAGAGAAATAAACTAGAGCAAGATAATGAGATGAAGGATAGCACTATGCTTGTGTATTATGCACAAGACCTCATGATAGATTGAAATAGAGAATTGGCTCAGGGGGAGCTACCATCCACAAAACATTTCAACACCCTAGAAAGGACAAAATGTTAAATGTTACAACATGCAAGTTGATCAGTAATATATGGTCTGAAGAATTTGATTACTGAGGAAATTAGAATTTGTAGATCGAATGTCCAAAGCAAAAACATTGCTTGTGAAGGATTGCATAATGAATTTGGATCTCTATGAAGGCATAGAACACTCTGTAAATCACTCACCTAACAAGGAAAAGGTGCATTAATTGTGAAAAGTTAAGGAAAATGTTGATTACTTATGCTTCATTTTCACAATCTTGGCTCATTCAAAACCAAAGCATTTTCATCCAGAGCTAAGAAGAAAATAAGGTATTCAAAATTTCTTGCAAATTTGAGGGAAATCATGTTGAAGATGAAACCCTAGCGATGGCACAAAAAGGTATTCTTTAAAATTTACCCTACTTTTTGAATTTTAAATGAAATTATAATGACAATCCCACAATTGTTTGATGTCATTGAGAAACCAAGGCCAAAGTATAAGAAATATTCATTCAAAGCAATGGAGACAGATAAAGATGGTGCTTTCTCTAATGTACCTATTGATGTGGTGCATACATAGGATGTGAGAATCTACTTTCATGCACCCATCAATGAAACTGATCACATGAAGTTTGAAGAGTTGCAAAAAACCCTACTCGATGATATTGGATACAAACCAGACTTTGAAATGTGTTGGCAAAAGGATTAGATGTATGGAAATATTTCATAGACTTTTGCAACAATCTTGAATGGGTAATAATATTTCTGAGTTTAATCCATGATGAATTCATTTACGTGGACAAGCCCTATAGGATCACTAAGGAAGCAATAGGGTTGTTAGTAGATTGTGCTCTACCAAACCAATTTTGGTGATTAAGGCCATAAAAAATGAGAGGGTTACTAAATTGATTAGTGCATAATTTGATAAAAGGACCTTAAGTGTAAATGATATAACTAATCCAACGGTCTAGTATGCTTCTATGGGCACTGCCTATAAAGTATATTACACAAATAGAGAGGGGTCTTCCACTGGTACTACAATTCACACTACCTACCAGATGGTAAAGGAGGGAAAATATTTTTATCTCTATGAGGTAATGAGAGAAAAACTAATGAAAAACATGAAGAGAACCAAAGAAAGTGGATACAATTTTAGGTATGGGTCTCTAATCATCTCCTTTACATTCTATTTCTTGAATGAATTACTTGGTTTCAAAGGCAAGGTCTAGTAACAACACATTCCCATTGCCACACATATTAGAAACCACATGAGAGGTTTTTAGGATAGACAAGCTTGCAATACAATGTATTGGGGATTCTTTAAGAATTTGTACGCAAAAATGCAAGACAAGGAGAGGATTCCTTTTGAAATGGTAAGAAAATATAAAGATGAAATTTCCTTTATTTTTGATAAATATATTGCTACAGAGAAGTTGTGGAACCAAGAACTTCTTGGATTCCAAAATCACCATATGTGGTCTCACCTACTGAAGTTAAGGCTTACGTTGAAAATTTTCTAAAAATTCCTAAGGATCCATCTTTGGAGAGATTTGGCACCTATAACGAGATCATGGACAAAATAATCCAAAAAAAGGTGGATGATTCTAGTGAAAAAAGGATAGAAAATTTGTTTCAAAAATTGGGCATTCCACGACTATCCAATTAGAAATAACATAATAATTTAGATTTCAAAACATGTATGACCAAAAAAATTGGAAATACTTCAATTTATACAAAAATATTGAATGAAGTTGACATCTCATTACTAAAGAGGTTGTTGCCTCAATGTTTACTATACTCATAAATCAAGGCGAGCTCCTCCTTGCTAATACGTCCTATTTAGAACAATTTAATACTATTTTGATTCTAAAACATGTATGAACAAAATGGTTGGAAATACTTCACTACATAGAGACAAATTAAATTCACAAAGATTAAACATTTGAATCCATCTTTAAATTACTATAACTTACTACACGTTGCCTCACATGTGGCCTTATAGAACATTGGTGACTAGTAACTATATATTCCATAGTTTGTGTCATGTCTATGACCTCTCAAAAAATATCCTCTATTTTTTCTCTAAAACTATAAGTTTATTACATTCACAAAAATATCTAGCATATTGAACTATCACTAAAATTAATTGTTCATACATGCATATAACATTCCACACATATTGTATATGCTTCAAGGTAAAGTAAAGATAAATCATATGTTCAACAACACCATATATAGGCTTGATAGAATCTCCATGCTCTAATAATTTCAACAATATAAGTAATTGTATCCTAATAAGTATTACATAACATGAATTGATATATTGCACATATACAATGGAACACCAAACATATTTTACCACTAATTGAGGCCTACTACAAAAATCCAATTGCATTCAATAGTGTTGATGTATATCATGTATATCACAATGTGTATAATATAAGAAATAGACTAGCATATTATTTATTAACACACGTGAATCCTTTTTTACCTTCTAGTGATTTGAGTTCATAACATATTATATTGTTTTGATCCGTCTAGATGGATAAACATGCAAGTAAATGGGAACATTGTGAAGCTATTTGTTTTGCACACAACTAGTTAAAATCCATGTCCTTATTAAATTCTATATCTTTTTTATTTGTACATAAACTAATCGAACCTTCAAGTCCTAATTATTTTTTAATAGTTTGTGGTTACTAGTCTAAATTATTATTCTTAACCTTGACATGCATTGGTACATTATTCTATTTAACCAATGATCTATTATTCATGACCAATTGAGATGCATTAGTACACCACAGTTTTTGTCCTTTCGAGAATGTTTGAAGTTGAAATGATGGGCTATTTAATTTGTTATGGATCTTATATAATTGGTTTATTAATATTTTTTTCATGTTATGGCATTTCATATGAGGTTATTGTTTATGAAAAATTCATCATGGGATGTTATCATGATTCAATGAGACAAATTTTATGTGTCAACTTCATAAATTTTTAATTTGAATTCCTATCTTTATTGTTAATAGATTTTTGAGGTTCTAACCATTCCTTATAGCCCTTGACTTGTGTGAATAAACTTTCTTAATTGATTGTCTTAGCAATCGCCTTTTAATTTTCCCTTTTTTCTACCAAGTTCCTTTGAGTGAGGTGAAAAGTAGGTATTGTGTTTTTCAACCTACATATGATTATCTTAAATATGATCACAAAATATATTTTATCTATTCAAACAAAATAGAAAATC
Organism: Sequoia sempervirens; assembly: GCA_007258455.2. Lineage (NCBI taxonomy): Eukaryota > Viridiplantae > Streptophyta > Pinopsida > Cupressales > Cupressaceae > Sequoia > Sequoia sempervirens. Next base: position 18,355 of record VDFB02084734.1, read on the forward strand.
TTAGCTGTCATACACTAACTTCATCATAAATGCTCAAATTTTGGATTATAATTATGCCACTCTTCGAAACCCACTTGTACATGAGTTGTTACTATAACAATTTCAATTTGTTTTGTAAATTTAATGTGTGCATAAATTGTTGTTTGATTGAAATTTAAAGAGATGTTTAGCTATATGGTATAAACCCGAAAATCTAACACTGAAGTTTTAAAATGAATGTTTTCTCTCAATAGAATGAATGTTTTTTGTCAAGAAACTATTCACATAACCAAACTACCACTAAGAAATGCAACTTTGGATTCCATGATAATGACAAATTCTCGGTAACAATACTTTTAATATGTATAATTTAAGACATACCAAAAATTATAATGTATAAATCTAGCTAATTAGAAAAAATGATATTAACAAATTTGGTTTCTATGCAATTTAGTCAAAACATACCCAATTGATGATAATTGATAAATAGCCTATATTTTGTAAAAGTTTGTTTATGTGGAATATTTATATTGTATATTAAATTCCTTTAGACCAATGAACATATATGCCAAGTTTTAAGAAAAAAAAGGTAGATTGAGATTAATTTAAAGATAACAAAAAAAATAAAATGGTATAATAAAAATAAAATAGAAACCTTAGTAGTGATACACTAACTTCATCATAGATGCTCAAAATTTACAACCTGTCTGCTCAAGTTTGAAGACCATGGTCTTATCATAATTAGGGGCTAAATTTAATGGTCTAGTATGACACAATTTATATTTGGAGTAAAGTTGCTATGGATTTATGACATTTTGGTTTACACTAACTACAAGCTTGTCACAAATTGGTTACATAACACTTTCTTAAAATTAGAGTGCAATTTTCACGTAGTTCTTGGGTTTGCTAAACATATGATAGCTTGCAAGTGAAAATATCCCTACAAATGTTAGATGCATTGTTAGTGGGTTTCTTATTATAGGGTTCTTTAATATTATGATATACAAGGTTCTTCAAGGGCTACTCCAATTAAGGGGGTTACAACTCCTATTTGCATAGTACAAGTGATCCCATAAAACAAGAAAATTCTAGCTATTACAAAAAATATAATTCTCCCAAGAAATTCTAGTGCCTATTTTTTCAGAAAAATATTTAAATTATTGTTGACCACTATGGGTAAGAAGCTTGGATGAGGTGCAAATAGATTTTAAGGAGTATTCTTTTGACAAAAAGGAGTTCATAAGTACTATAATTTTTTAAAAATATTTTATAAGTTCATACTTTTCTAAGTTGTTTGAAGTACCTACTAAGAAATTTTTGGAATGCCCAACCACTAGGTAAGGAGAGCATGTTAATGGGTTCTAAAACTCAATCAAAGGCTAGTAATATCCTTTGGGAATGCAATTTTTTATACTAAAGTTAATCACAAGAGAAAATCTAAATATTCAACCAATTTGAGATTAGGGATGCACGTTGATTGATAAGAATTCTTAGGAACTACTACAAAATGATTGGCCAAATATTTCCACCATCAAACATGAGTGTTGAAGTAGCCAATTTTTAGTTTAGATATTACAACATGGCATATTTTCAAAGATATTGCATAAGGCTCTTGGGAGTTTAAATTTTAATATAAATAACATTAATGTTAGGTTATTTAACCCATTTAAGCTTTGGTACTTTCCAAAACATATTAGTTATTTGCAAATCTAAGAACTTATCTCATAATTTCTCTCCTTGGGGGGGGGGGTGGACAATGACCAAACTTTAAGTATATTAGAATTAATTTTTTTAAATGAAAGAAATATTTAGGATGTTTAGATTGCATGACATATTAATTGTTATAATTGATAGCTTCTTATTATGTTTGAGGTAGCATAAAACCTAGGAAATGTGACTTCAACAACAAAAACCCTAAATGGACATACAAGGTGTAGTAAAATTATTTAAGGTACGAGATGATTTGAAGATATTGACTATCGACTAGAAGGCATGAGCTAGAGTAAATATTGAAGAATAAATATAATGGGTATCACTACGTGTGATTCAAAAAATGGCTAATGAAAAATGCAATGGGTATCACTTGTAAGAAATCCCAAAATTAAAACTTGCTTAAATTCATTTTTGTAAGAGTTGGTATAGAATTCTTTGTACCATGAAAGATTTGTTTGAAGATTGTAGTCACCCAAGATCTCAGAACTTCTATGAAAGCACAAGAGAGATCAATTATGAAAGAATAATTATATTATATCAAATGTAAACATACAATGATAATGGATTGATTGAATGAGATTATAAAGAGAACCCCTTGGTTATATAGGCCAAGGTGAATGTAGGATTGCATAATATTCTAAAAAGTATCTTATTCTTAAGACTTGAGACATAAAATGGTAAGTATCCTACATGTACCCTAAGTACACTTGAGTAACACGTGTGAATAGGACCTAAGTGATGAACTAGCTAGGTAAAACACCCCTTTCAACCAACACCCCCCTTAAGTGCAACTTAGGGAGAAGTAGAAAAATTCAAATGATGTAAAGAGGATGATGGGTTTGTACTAATAGACCATGTTAGGTACCCATGTACAAATGCAATCTTTCACAATCAAAGAAAAGGACAAAATCTACTAGGACAAAAATCCTCCCCAAAAAAGAGAAAATACAAAATTATCTCAAAGAAGAATGAAAAGAATAAAACCCCATGTGAGGAAAAATTCCCCCCATAAGAGAGAAGCAAAAGAGAGACTATGTAGCCCCTCTCAAAGTAGAGTCTCCTACAATGATGGTAGATTCCCAACAATGAATGTTGAATATGATTCAATCCCATCGAACAACATTCCTCCTCGTAGGAAGAAACAAAACCAAGAATGTATGTAGGATTTCTTCCCATTCCTAAAAGGAAGATGAGGGAATAAAGATGATGTGTGATCTCTCTAAGTTCTACTCATTTGTCCCCATATCAATGCCAAAAGCTGCAACACTTGAAAGTAATAAATTTCATGCCACACTGATGAAGATGACAATCCAAAACCTAATGGAGATGGATGTAGAACATAATCTAAAGAAAAAGATTGTTCCTCCAAATTTTGATCAAAGGCATCCAAACCAATTCCAAATTGTGAGAAATTATGAGAAAGAGAATGAACAAGAGGTTCAAAATGGCCCCCCACAATATTTGAAGAAGAGGATGCAACTTCATATGAAGTAACATCAAAGAGGAAATAAATGTCATCAATAGTGTCCTCCAATTCTATAAGATATGACACAAAAAAAACCTAAAATGTTTGTCAAGTATTCATCCCAAGTATTTGTATCTAGAAGACTATGAATGTCCTATTGCATTGAATCAAAAGTAGTCATGGATGTAGCAATATAATCTCATAAAAAATAACAATAGATGAAGGAGATGAAGTATCAACACATGTCTCTAGAACCTTAGTAGATGAAAGAATGCCAAGATTCAAATGACCATAATGAATCTCCTTAAAAGTGTCCACACTAGATGCCATAGTGTGTACATCAATTGAAGGAACAATAGGGGGAAAATGTGAGGTATAGAATCAAGATTGATGATCAACCTCCCCAACTGCAACTATATCTCTGCTATGCAAACCTTGAATTATGACAAAATTTGATGTGAACTCAACACTCTTTCCTGCTCCACCATGTGTGATCTAATAGATAGAAAGGATATTGGTTGATATTGCAGACACTCAAAAAACATCATGAAATGCTCTACCATCCATGTCAATAGAGCCCTTCCCACAAACACACATATATGTGTTGTTAGCCATTAGGATGTGTGGTGATGAATAAGACTCAAATGATGATAAAATACTCTCTAATGAAGCCATATGATGTGAAGTCCCCAATGAATCAATTATCCACCTCACTGACTTAGAATATTCAACTAAAAAAAGTGATCACCCCTTATGTTTCCTTAACTTTGAAAAAGAAGAAGAAGAAGAACCCCCTATCATTTTTGAAGGCAACTTGATTTGGTTCTTCTTAAGAAAATGCTTCAACTCATCAATATTTTTTGAAAAACATTGACATTCATCATGCCTTATTTTCTTGAAATATGCATTCTTAGGCTTCTCTTCTTAGATGGTTCCCCTTGAGTAGAAGAGGTTTTAGATTCTCTATGTAGCTTGCTATTTTTTTTCTTTTGATTCTCTTTAGGATTCCCTAATTATTTTTGTACCTTAGGTTCACTAGCCACCAATGCTTGTGGTTTAGAAGACTTGATTAGACCCATTTGAATTAACTTCGCTTCCACTTGGATTAGGAGATTTGAAATTTTATCAAATCACTAACTCATTTGACTGCAAAATCTGACGAAATATGTATAATTTGATGTATTGTCGGGTGCTTGTAAAATTTGATGTGTAATTTTCAATTCTTTTTAAGTTTATCCCCGACGTTCATCGAAATTTTCACGAACCTGGGTTTCGTCAAAATTTTGACTAGCAGTTTTGTCAAAATTTTGACAAACATGAAAAATAAGAATAAAATCAAATTGTGGCCGACATAAAGAAAAGTGAGTTCGCTGATTTATTGCGACAGTGTTTTGCTCTACTTGAGACAGCTTGTAGAGAACTAAGGACAATTTTCTTGGGAAAAATCAAAAAAAATTCAAGAAGATATCGCCAGGTTGAGGGTAGTCATTGTCTTTTTGCATAATTCAGCTGTGAAGTCAGATTTGTAGTTCCAGGTTTGAAAATCATATTTGAAAGCAACATCTCATCAGATTTCATTTTTAGAGGTTTAGGGTTTTGAGAATTTCATGTCCAGATTTTGTTGTGTGGAATCACCATAAGATCACAACTAAGGAACAAATTCTTGTGACTGTAATTATGTGATCCATAACTCTATTGGTCATGTGGCACAATTGTGCTATAACAAATACATGATGCATTCATGTGTGACCCAAGTTTAATGTGGCTATGTTGTGATAGAAATGGAGGCACTCATATAATGTAGTTAATTTAGGTTGTCTAATGCTAACTCGATTTATCTCCATTGCTCTTCTCTACCTACATAAGAATGCAAGATTTTGAAGGGTTGACAATAGAGGAGGAATGTTGATTGCTCACTATTGCAGCGTAACGACTTGATATGATGACAAATGGAGAATGATAGAAATGGATGAAAGATTGAGGAATGATTTTGATAGAATGAGGATGTCTGAAGATTCGATGAAAATGGCCTATGAAAGGTTAGATTTATAGATTTTTGATGTGGACAGAGATAAGATTTGATAAGATTGATAAGGATTTAATTTTTGATAAAAGAGGAAATACAATGAGATGAGATAAGATTTTAAAAAGATATAAAGATTTTGATTTATTGTTTTAAAGGAATTAAAACAACATAAGATAAGATGTGAAAAGATAGAAAGATTTTGATTCTCTTCTAAAGGAAATAAATCCTGAAAAAGATGAGAAGGATAATTGATGAATTATCTAATTAAATAAATTAATTAGATACACATGAGTTCAGATTTTGGAAAGAAAGCGAGAGGATATTTTTAAGATTTATTAATTAAATAAATATTTAATTTATTTAACTAATGTTGGATTTATGATTTCATCAATTAAATAATATAAATTATTTAATTAACATTAGAAGAATTAATAGAAATGATTTAATTAATTAAATAATATAAATTATTTAATTAACATTAGAGGAATGGATGGAAATGATTTAATTAATTAAATAATATAAATTATTTAATTAACATTAGAGGAATGGATGGAAATGATTTAATTAATTAAATAATATAAATTATTTAATTAACATTAGAGGAATTGATGAATTATGATTTAATTAATTAAATAATATAAATTATTTAATTAACATTAGGGGAATTGATGAATTATGCATAGGAAAGGAATAAATGAAATTAGTCAAATAAATAAGGCTTATTTAACTAATTAAATGATGACATGGGTACCTAGTGGCAAAACATACTACAAGGTGTCTAAATGATGCGATGTTATGACAAGTTATTGTAAGAGGACAAATTTTTTATGTCTACAAGGATAAATCCATATTGACATTAGCAATATGATTCTAACTTGTTGCTCCTTAGGAATGGGTCACTTGCTCTTACTAGCTCGCTACCTCCATCATTGTAGGAAGTTTGGGATCAAGTTCAATATTCTGATTTTAAGAGTCTAACAGTTGGAAATCATAGTAAAATCATAATTTAATAAGTTTTGGAATTAGCTTTTTAAAGTGTTTTTTGGGGTCATTAACTTCAAACTATCTTCTCTTTTGCAGGGGTGGTTGCATGCGTGTAAAATATCATAATTATTAGATTTTCTTACCTGTCTATGAATAAAAATTATTGGAGTGTGAGTTTGATATTTTTTGAAGATCTAAATACTCAAGCTTGGTAAAGAAAAATCATGTCAGATAATATTAGTCCATAACAAAATGAAGAGACACTTGATAGACTATGGGCTAGATTGAAAAGAAAGGGTGATGGGAAATGTTATTGTCCTTGCAATAATTGCAAGGGCTTAAAGACGAGACGACTTTTAATCACAACAGCTAAGAAACATTGTAGGCAGCATGGTCACGTTGAAGGGGGGCATGATTATCGTCCATTGGTAAGTTGTTCATTATATGTGTTTATATTGATTGAATTTGTAAATGTTTATATTATTTTAACATTTTATATATATATATATATAATCAATTGATCATGATCATGGTTTATTTGTGTCTATCATTATTATAAAGGTGGGGTGCCCTAGGGAAAATGATATGGATTATCATGGCCTGTAGAATGTGGTTTTGCAAGCAGACGAACATGGAGCTATGAATATCAAAGATGAAGTTAATGATCCTATGGAAGAAGATCATGCACCAGAAAACACAATTGAAGATGATGGTACAAATGCATGGATCCATGACACATTTAGTGGTAGAGTTGATCATGATGATCGAGATGACTTTGATGATGTTCATGATTTACCTGTACTTGAGAAGGCATACGAGCCCCTTTATGAAGGCTCTCAAACAACTCTTATGTTTGTTGTATTGTTGTTGTTGAACTTGAAGGTTATGAATGGTTTATCAAACATAGCAATCTCATGGATGTTAAGGTATGTCATATATGTAATCTTTTTTCATCTATTTTAATTGTTGTTAGTTCATCACTAGTAAATAAAGGATGAAATACCATTAATATTTTTATATTAACAAATTATTTTTTGTTGTAGATTGATTGGTGAATTTTTGTTACCACCATCAAATATTTTACCTCGCTCATACCGAGATTTATTTGGCATTATGAAAGATATCGGAATGGAGTATCAAACAATAGATGCATGTCCCAATGATCATATTATATATCATAAACAATAGGAATTTGCAAAAAAATGCCCAAAATGTCATATTAGTAGATATTGAACAAATCAACTAACAAAAAAGGTGTTTTGCAAGGTTCTTCGTTATATTATCATTATTCCACATATGCAATGATTATTTAGGTGCGGCTTAGTAATTATGGATTACCATGCACCGAGAATAGAAGTGGAGATGACATTCTTCGATGCATGTGGATGGTTGCATTTTAGAAATGGAGGAAAAATGGCCACACTAAAGAACACTCTTAATCTCGGGCTTTCATTGGGAGTGGACGGTGTCAATCCATTTGGAGAGCTGAGATCTATTTACTCAATGTGGCCTGTTTTTGTTATCAACAATAACATTCCTCTATGGATGTCAATAAAGAGGGAGCACATAATATTGTCAATGATTG
>VDFB02084735.1:0-16430 GCA_007258455.2 Sequoia sempervirens
TTAAAACCTAAGAAAATCATTAGATTATCTTCTAGTAAGGAAGAGATTATGCAGTTGCAATGGTATGATCAAATGTAGATATTGTTTATGAACAACACTCTTCCAAGACTTTTTCTTGTCACAGTGGAGGCTCAACTTGAGACCTAGAATATATGTCACTTTCATAAAAATTCCTTGTCTTGAAAACAAGAATGCTTGAAAATAGACCCTCAAATAAGGATACCAATGTCATAATGATAAAACTAAGCCTAAAAAACTCATGTCCTATGCAAGTCAATATGTTATGAGATGAAGAGGGTGTATGAGTTGCCTATGACAATAATTTTTTTCTGCTTTCTTGTTCATAGAGAGCTCCAACCACCTTCATAGACAGAAGATAGGACCCAACTAGGCTCATATTAGCTCTAAAATTATGGAGAGTTGCATAATACTTTAGACCAAAGAGCTCAGAGATAATATCAAGAAAACATGCCATTGAGCTCCAAAAGATAACCCTATAGCTATAGTGGCCACGTACGGTGAACCTGACAGAGAAAAAGCTATAAATTTTTTCCCAACACAACCATTGATTAGTACTATTGTGAGCATGAGAGGCTTGAGAAACTTATATTTCAGCAAGAGGAATTCTAAGAGGAATTTTGCAACCACCTGACCTAGAAAACCCCAGATGTTGATGAGTGAAACAAATGTGCTGATGTTGACAGGGGGTTACCTAGCAACCTCCCAATGTGATCCATGTTGTTAATGGATATCAAAGTTGTGCCAATCCCAAAAGTTGATACTGAGAACAAAATTATCATATCCATGCTTGCAAATTCCTATAGTATGGTGAAGTCATTTCCCCTTGCTGGGCCCTGGAACATTTTTATAAGGCAGGATCTCAAAGATTTGAGCTATCCATGGTCTTCCTTTCTACTACTCACCATGTTTGCAAGATTAGACTATTGTTGATTGACTTTATTATCATCTAGAATAGGGGAACTAGGGTCTCCATTAGAGAACCTTTGTAACTTCATATTGCCGATCACTGCCTTAACAACAACAAGATTAGATAAAAGAAAGAGCACGATTAGAATGGCAACAACTTAGTATCCTGACTCTTGGAAATTCTTCACCTTGTTATCTACCACAATTATAAGCATCAAAAACCCTACTAGGGCTAGAGAAATGCACAAAAAATAGTAAAACCACTTGACACACTACCTCTACTCTGTGGGAAATTCTTCACACAAGTAACTATTGCTCCAATTTTGGAAAAAAGTGTGAGAATTAGCTCCTATGTAGATATATAAATACATCTGCCAAGTATTAGGCTTGGAAATCTGTTGGGTCTTGGAAATCTGTTGGGTCAGAGAAAGCCATATCATCAAATACCTAGTAATGTTCATGAGGGATCCTATGCCCAAAACCACCTACGGTGGAGCTATCTCATTGATCAGACCAAAAATTATTCCAACATTTCCTCCAAGATCTTAAAAAAATCCCAACGTGGTCACTGTTTCTTGACTTTTGAGTATATAACAAATATATATGTCCCTCTTGCAAGAGAGATGATCAGAAAACATATGAATAATACAAACCATCTTCCTTTGGCTACATTTATGACTAGAACATATGCCTCCTCCATATCCATTTTCTTGTTTAATAGAATGAAAATGTAGCAAAACAATTCTTTTTTGAATTTATTTTATTTGGTTTTTGCAAATCTCAAAACGTACCTACAAATTTTTTGTAGGTGGTTTGTACAATTCAACTAATTCTTAGCGAACCCAAGTGGCGACAACTAAAAATTTGTGTTCACACTAAATTTTAAATTTCAATAAAAAGCAAACATATTTAATAGAAATTGATTGATTGACAAAGAAAGTGCTTTAAAAGGGGAAAGATATATAAAATTATTAATTGTATTAGAAGCTGATTGCATTACAATTCTTCTATAATACTATATTTGTACACATTTACTTTAAATGATTCAATCGTTAGCTAGTTAATGGTAGTTGACATATGAAAGCAAACAAGGGTTGAAAGTATACTTGCAAAAGATGTTATGAAAATAGGTTTTAATGTATAAAGGGTCCAACTTCAAGCCATTTATTATTTATTTTGGTGATTGGTAGTTGAAGAAAATTTGGAAAAAAATAAAGGCTTGGAAAACTCTAACCTAGTATGCTCCTACCATATGAACTACATCACACGCATTATCAAAGTTAATTAGCCAGGAATGTATATTGTAAAGAATAAAATCCAACAATGGAAAATTACCTGGTTTGTTTTGCAAGCCTTCAGTTTCATTTTTCTCCTCGTCTTAGTGGCAATGGCTTTGGGATCAATTGAAGGCCTTGTTGAAGGTTAGAAGATAATGGAAACATAAGACATTTAGAAGTCCCATCATGAATGCAGGCTCCAGTGCTTATGTAGGAAATGGTATGCCAACATAGGGATTAACTCCTTTGATGATAATTGAATTATTAGCATAGCATCATAGTGAAATCACTCCACCTTTGTAATGTGTAATCACCTCATCTTCCCGGGGGGACAAGAGGATATGACCACAAATGGATTGGCATAACTAATCTCTCGAGTGATGGCATAGAAACACAAGCTTTCCAAACTCAAGGTCATCTTATCGAGCTTTTTTGATTCCTAAGACGATTGGGTATTTTACTTCATTCGCATCCTATGTGGTTAAGGGTGGGTGGGAGGAAATAAAGTAACCCCTACTCACTCTCACTCCTCACTCCTCAAAAAATAAAGCCTTTGTATCAGATGTAGCCACATGCGGGCCTTAAAGGTTTTTGGGATTTCAACAAGGCAAGGTATTCATAAGTATCAACCCCTAGATAAGAATTCAATAGATGGTGCATGCATTAGGATTCTCATCATTGGCGAAACTGCGATCATAGTAAGGCCTGTGAACATAGATAACTATTGGGTTCTCTGATTTTTTCTCTTCTTTCTTCTCCTCCTTGGCAAGACCCATGCTTTGGAGGTCTACAAAATTAAAACTAAATTTCCTCAAACTTGCGATGATAAACACAATATCTGCTTCCCCAATTGCATTCATTCTTTTTCCTTCATGTCCACAACCACAAATTCTGCCCCTGCAATTGAAGCATTCATTTGTTAGATTATGTAGCAAAATAAATCTAAGATTAGGGTTTGAGAGCGAAAGGAAAAGGAAACAGACCTTGTCTGGCTACAACCATAGGGATTTCCTCTTGCTTTTATCGTCCTCAATTGTCACTTGTAATACCATGAATTTCAATAGATAAGTGCCATAAATTTCCATTTGGTGATGAATGGATCAGATCACTCTGATCGTCTTGCATCGTCTCTACAACACTACACACTGTTGATAGGTTAAGTTAGCTTGACACACTTCATAGAGGAAATGCCTTCGACGTAATAAGCCCATGGTTTATTAATTCAACCTACCCTATTAAATTAATTAATCCTTGATTAATTGATTTAACCCTTCTTACTAATCATCATTATCAATTTCTTCTAATTTAAAATTCCCTCACCTCTCGCTAAAAATTTCCACATGGTGAAAAGTTTCCTAGCCTATTCACTACCCTTCCTCTCACACATGTGGGAGATCCTGCCTACCCCCACTAGCTCTTACACCCTCTTACACAAAGCCTCCAAAATTAAATGCCCTCTCTACCCAAGGTGTGCTCACACATATGTGAGCACACCTCATCTCTTCCATCTCTTCCCATCATGACACATGTCACAATTCTCTTGATCCACACCACACTTAATATCCACCCTTGATTAAGTCAATCAATCCTAGCCATCCATTCCTCTCATGCAATTTATATAAATTGGAATCTCTTCTCCTCATTTTACCATCTTGAATTGACTTAGCCATATTATGCTAGAATTATAAGTGAGCAATCCACATTGCAATATATCCTTGCGAAAATCAAGCAAAGAGTTGGGTACATATTTGATATCTAAATCCATGGAGAGGAATTGAAGGTATAAATTTGGTTTATGCATTGATTTCATTTTGTTTATGCTTTGTTTACCTTTGATTGTGATTTCACCTCTCACTATTACCAAATCAATTTCCTATTCCATTTCCATGTCGCCTTCTTATTTTCTAGTGTGCTTCCCTGCCTATCATGTGCCAAAAAGCTATTTTAATTAAAATGCTATATTCTTACTCTGGCCATGTCCCTCCAATTTCCATCAGTTTTTGATTTATTTATTTATTGTCTTTTTCTAACTTTTCAAAATCTAGTTGAATCCTCAGCCCCCCCTCTCGCACCCTTCAAATTTCAATGCTTTTTCACTTGCTCTATGTTATTTTTACAATTGATTTTAGTTTTAAAGTTTCAAAATTCCATTTTAAAATGGATCATTTTGCACTAACCTCCTTTGAATTTATTTGGCATCGACTCTTTCCATATGTATTGGAGATGTTTCAAACATTTTAAATCTTCCAAAACTTCATTTCAATATTGAGTGATTGTCCCCTCTATTTTTTTATTATCATGAGTCAACCCCTTCAGCCACGAAATGCATTGCAAAAATTGTATTTGCAAAGGGTGAATGAACAAGTTATTAAATGAAATTAAAAATGGGCTAGCACTGACATATGCCAAAGCACACCAACACAAAAAAAGAACAAACCAAAACTGAAATAATTATTATTTTTGGGTGATGTAGAATCACTAATTCGCTTGGGTGCTCCTGCATTAGACACACTGGATAAGTGAAATTTTCCATGAGTTGGAAAACTATTGAACATTTGGAGATGCATGGAATGGTGATTCCATGTTTGTTTCTAATCCAAATCTGCTCCTTGTTCACGGGATCCTTTCCTCTTCCATTCTTCTCTTCTTCACAAACTTCAACACACAAGCCACTTTTTTGACCATCACATGATTTTGGGCTGTTGTTTTCTTTTCCTTTAGTGTACTACTACAACAAACCCAATCTACCTTCTTCTCTTGACATTTTCTCTTTGAAGGTTTTCAAATCAACATGGTCATTATTTTCCTTTTCCTCTATACGCTACTTTCCAGTACCACAACAAACAATGGAATTTGATTTCTTTGCTTGCTTCTCCTTCTCCTTCTCCTTCATAGAATTCAACACATACCTTTTTCCATCTTTTCAGATGATGTATACATTCTTTCTTCTATCGTAATTGGCTTCCTTGTCAAATTTCCATGGCCTTCCCAACAACACATGGCAAGCACTCATATGCATTACATCACGCAACACTTCATCCTTATAGGAACCAATATGAAAATTAATCAAACACTGCTCATTCATAGTCATATCATATTCATTTTTTAACCAAGAAACCTTATACAGGCTAGGTGCTTACACCTTTTCAAACCTAGCTTTTCTACCATCTCATCTAAAACTAGGTTATCTGTACTACCACTATCTACTATAACTTTGCAACTCTTACCTCCATTTTTGAATACAATTTGAAAGAGACACCTTCTTCGGGATGGTTCCTCCTCAACCACCTTTAGATTTACCAAGAATCTCCTCATCATGAGAGATTCACCTTCTTTGGGTTCTTCACCTTTCGGGGATGTATCAATTTCTTCATCCTCTTATGCTGAGTGGTTTCTTGTTACACTCCTCTTGTTACCTTCTTGTATTTGTGGATACTCATAAGCACAATGACCAAATTCTCCATATTGGAAACATTTACCAAGGAATTCTCTACTGCTGCTACCAGTTCCTCTCGCTGGAAACTCTTTTGTTTGTGATTTTCCCCACTTCCTTACTCCATTTGGGCTTTGATTCCTCTTCAATCTGCTTGCCTTTGTTGCTACTTGCTCGTCCTTTCTCTGCTGCGAATCTTCCACGACTTCTAGAATTATTTATTTTCCTCCTTATTAGTTTCTCCTCAACCTTCAATGCATATTGGTATGCTTCTTCCACCAAGGTAATGTTTATCAATCATTTCATCTTGAATTAAACCATAAACCATTCACATACTGAGAGTTGTCTTTTCCCTATCAATTTCATGCCTTCCTAATTGAATGGTCAACTTGTAGAACTCCTCCATGTAATTATTTATGCTCATCTCTTTCTACTTTAGATTTTTCATCTTCTTAAATAATTCCATTCCATAATCCCTAGGAATAAATTTATTCTTCAACCCGGTCACCATTTGATTCCACCTTGTTATTCTAGGGTCTCCATTCATTACTCGTTCTCTTTGCAATTCTCTCTGTAGACACTAAAAATTGTCCTAGGCTTGCGATTTCTAAATTCTCTATCATTTCCCCTTTTGTCTTTGCTAATTAAATAATTTTTAATTATTTAATTATTTTCTAAAGTCATGTCTTCTATTAATTAAATAATTTTAATTATTTAATTAATTCATTCCTACTTTTATTTCTTGCTTGATTAATTAAATAAATTTTATTTATTTAATTACGTCACTAATTAAGTCCTCTTTCTTTCTAAAATTAAATAAATTTATTTATTTAATTTTTGTCTATCACTATTAAATGGTAAATAATTAAATAATTATTCATTAGCCTTACTTCTCTCATAAATTAAATAAGTTTTATTTATTTAATTTGGTCCCTCTCTTGAATTTTGAATTAAATCATTATTTAATTCAAAATGATTCCTTTGTCACATTCCTCTATAATTAAATAATATCTTTATTATTTAATTGTTCATTAACCACCTAAATTAAATAATTTTTATTATTTAATTTCTCCTAATACCTCTTTTTATTGCCAATCTTATCTTCCATCAAATCTTATCTCTTGACATCTCATTGAGGTTTCATCCTTGATTAAATTATCTCATAATTTCAATCTCAACCCTTCATTTCTTGTTAAGTGCCTAATTTTGGCCTAACCCTAGTCCATACTACAACTTTCAATTTGGCCATTGATTTAGACATCTTATTGACATTCAATCTCAACCGTCAATCCAAATCAGACATTTCCTATAAATAAACTCTCTCATAAGCCATTTGGGGGGTTGATTCTTCAAGTATCCTTATGCTGTCAAAATCATTCTTCAATCTTTCATCCATTTCTATCTATTGTCATTCATCTATCATCCCCATGTCAATGTTATGCTGCTGAATTGAGCAACCAACATTCATCCAACAATCAACCTTCAAAATATTGCATTCTCATGCAGGTGGAGAAGAGCCATGGAGGTCAATCAAGTCTAGTTTGAAAATTGGTTTGCATTTCCTTTATTTATTTGCATTTTCATTCTAGTTTGTGCTTCATGGTGCTTGATAAAGTTTAGTTAATTTGTTGTTTTTAATACATTTAAATCTGAATTTTTCCCTATTTACACTCTCCACCATAACACAACATGCCATTTTAATTTTGTTTGGGCTAACTTTACCCTCTGCGAATCTCTGATTTCTTCCAATTTGAAATACTCTTGCAACTCTCCTATCCAACCAGTTAATTCTTTCAGATTTAATGTTCTAGAAAAAATTTGCACATCCATTTTATTGCTCTTCGTGATTGTCAAAAGAGCCCTAAAAAATCCTTCCTCTCCAACATCCTTTGGTCATTTATCCTCTCTCCCTTCTCTTCCACTTCACTTCTTCACTCTCAGGATCTCTTGTGCTTCCAATAACTATTCTCACGTCATTTTTAATATCATTTCTTATATCTTCTCTAATCATCTCATGAAATCGTATCAATACCTCCTCTATTCTGGGCATTCCTCTTTGAGGTGGAATCTTGGAAGTTTTCTTCAACAAACCTCATGTTCCACTTTGCTTTCCACAACAAACCTCTCAAGCCTTCATGCACAAGTCCTGGTGTACTGGTTTGTCTACACACTTAGGACAACCAACTTTGATACCATTTGGTGTAGAGGTACAAACCCAAAGGTGCAACACACAAACCTTCGTGATGTTAATGAATTGACAAATTCGTTTGTCAATCAATTAAATAAAATTTATTCAAAAATCAAGAAAAAAAAATCAAATTAGTTAATTATCTGTATTCAATTTCAATTCAACAACTTGATTGATCATACAAATGGAAAACAATATTACAGTGGTTGCATAAACCTCTCTATTCTACACCTTCACTCTGTCTCTTCCAATTTTGACCTCTAATCTACAAATTTCATAAGAGGCTCAATCCTTTGTGATGTAATTTGTTTCCTGTGTATTTCTACTCATATTTGGTGCCATTTCTTTTCATCAAACTGCATTTTCTTTATGTATTTCTGCTCCCATCTTGGTAGTGATCTGTTAACTCAATTTATTTCTTCCTTTGTTGGTCGACTCCACTTGCTTTTCCTTCCTTATTGGTGGCCTTTTTTTTGGCTGTCCCTTTAATAAATTACTGCTAGGCATTACCAAATCAATTTTATGTCCCATTTACATGATTCCCCTTAGACTTTACGCCCCCCTCTTCATTGTTTTTTGCACTGCCTCCTTGCCTATCTCGCACCAAAAAACTATTTTAATTAAAATGTTATATTCTTACTCTGGTCGTGTCCCTCAAATTTCCATTAGTCTGCAATTTTTTAATTTTCTTTTTTTGACTTTTCAAAATCTAGCTGACTCCTCATCCTCCCCTCTCACGCCCTTCAAATTTCAATGCCTTTTCACTTGCTTTGTGTTATTTTGACAATTGATTTTAGTTTTAAAGTTTCAAAATGCCATTTTAAAATGGCTCATTTTGCACTAACCTCATTTGTATTTATTTTGTGTCGACTCTTTCCATATGTACTGGAGATGTTTCTAACATTTTAAATTTTCCAAAACTTCATATCAATATTGAGTGATTTCCCCCTTTGTTTTTTTTATCATGAGTCAACCCCCTCAGCCACGAAATGCATTACAAAAATTATATTTGCAAAGAGTGAATGAAAAAGTTATTAAATGAATTTCAAAATGGGCTTGCATTGACATCCACCAAAGCACACCAACACAACAACACACAAAAAAGAACAAACCAAAATTGAAATAATTAATTTTTTTGGGTGATGCAAGATCGCCAATTTTCCTGGGTGCTCCTACATCAAGATTTGGGGCAACTCTTTGGATAGGCCTTTGTTTACTTTTCTTTCTTATTTGGATTTGGTGTATCCTTACTATTCATAGCTTAAGAATTTTTGTAATGTGTTGTTAAAGCGCTATTAGTGTGTTGTCTATGATTTGTGGACTTGGATTTCATCCTTTGAGCTCTCTATTTTTTGGGCCAACACCCTTGTTTTTGCTACTTTTAATATTAAAAACATTATCTTCTAAAATAAAATTGATTATTTTATTTATTTATTTCTCCTTTACACGTGTAATTAATAATTATTCATTAATTATTAATTACCCATGCATTTCCACCTCACTAGTTGATTGACACTTACTTTCAATCTATTCCTTAATCAATTCCAATCCACTCCCACTCACTTCAAGTTCACTGATCAATCAACTCAGTTCACTAAGTAATTAATTTTGTCTACTAACGGTTAGTCACACTTATCTCTTCAATCAATTTTCTTAATTGATCCATACAATTAGTTAGCTACAATCAGGAGATCAGTTAACTCCTCATCAATTATGAGCCATTGATGGGTAAAAGAAAGAAGTTGGGTACACGAAGAGGGGAAATATCGAGGAAAAAAAAAGGTTCGCAAGAAACGCGTACGCATTTTCAAATAAACGGGTACGTGTTACGGCTTGGGTACCCGGGCCTGGATCCTAATGCGTATGCGTTCAGGCTCACGTATGCGAACCTAGAACACAACGCATTTAGAACGTGTATGTGTTTTGAAACGCGTACGCGTTTCAAGAAAGTATTTATTTTTTCAAATAAACGACTATAATTCATTTTCCACCATTTTGAGCTGGGACGGAGAAGGAGAAAGGAGAGCGCGTACGCATTTTAGAGAACACAAAATTTTGACTGCCACCTCCTCCCATTGACACTAGCGATCTCGTCGACCTCCAGGTTAGTTGAATTCTTAATTTTTTTTGCTTTCTATCTTTTTTTTTGTTTTTTAATTAATATTCAATTTTTGTTTGTTTAGTGTATTTTAATTCAATGTTTTATTGTTTTTAATTGCATTTTTAAAAAACCAAAAATGTCAACGAAACAAAAAAAATTAAATTGTAAATTGAAAACCGTAAAAGCTAAACCTAAGTTGAACACATTTAAAACTTAGAAATTTCAAAACCCTAGAAACCCTAGTTTACAAAATTTACATAGGTTAATCTTTGGACATAAACCCTAAAACGTAAACCTAAAACCCTATTTACCCTAATTTACGTAAACCTAAAATGGACTATTTACCCTAATTTACGTAAAACTAAAATGGGCTATAGATAGACTATGTGCAATATGGATAGAGCTAGACACATAAATGTTATTAAATCAAATAAATATAAAATGTGAAACATGAATGATTTCTACCCATTTCTCTTATTTGGATGAGATCCTTTGTGAATTATGTAAGGATGCATTATGATCATATTTAAGCCTTAATTTATAGGATGTTATTCATAAGATCTATAGGACAAGTGTGTAATCTAATTCCTATTTTAACTCTCATATGTAGTGGCATTGTTCTAGATTAGGAAAACTAAATGTTGTACTTTCTCTAAACTAGTGTATCAAAGCTAACTTGTAGCATGAACATTTCGATTTGGAATTTAATTCAAATTACTTTTTTTGAGAAACTTGTAGTTTAGGGTTTAGGGTTTAGGGTTTAGATCTCCTCTTCCTTTTTAAATCATCAAAGAGTGCTTAGAGGTCCAAATAGGTTCAAAATCCATCATAACTCAACAACTTATAATTGAAATCTAAAATTCCTAATTGTTGATATATTGAAGCTATTCCTAAAATGTCACATATTTTATTCAAAGCACTAAGTTTAGGTGGTAGGGTTTCTCATTTACTTGTAAAAATTTATTCATGTGCCTTCTATATGTTTTCATGTCATCAAATCTCTAAATCTAAACCCTAAACCCTAATTTAGCATTCATTTTGTTGTAGGACCTTATAATTAAATTTGGTTGCCTTTCAATTCTATAACCAAATGTTTATTTTCTAAGATTATTTATTTATTGAATTGATTAATTGATTCCTCACTTAGTGGCAGTTAGGTTCTTTTTTTGAAAATCCATGCACGTCTAGAATTTATATAAATATTCAAAGGAAGAGTCTATGTCATAGAAATGTTTCAAAAAATATATGATTAGAAAAAAAAATGGGTCTAGGGTTTAGGGTTTAGATCTCCTCTTCCTTTTTAAATCATCCAAGAGTGCTTGGAGGTCCAAATAGGTTCAAAATCCATCATGTGTCTTCTATATGTTTCATGTCATCAAATCTCTAAATCTAAACCCTAAACCCTTATTTAGCATTCATTTTGTTGTAGGACCTTAAAATTAAATTTGGTTGCCTTAGGCAACTCCACCAAATTTTATTCCCTTAAGCCATGGAACATTTTTTCCTAGTCCACCTTACTAGACATAGATCCCCTTAAGCCATCCTGTCACCCTAAATCATAAATCGATGTCTTAAGGGGTCCTAATATGACATTTATTAAGGGGATCAAAGTTCTCAAAATTTGGTGAGTAGAGCTCAAGCTCATCGTTGTTTATTTTGTACATTGCAATTAGGTCACTAGCATATATCTATGTGTCCCTTTGAATGTATTCTATTAATTTTTCATTCTTATCTTTAGTATTCTTTGAAAACAATGAATGAGATTATAAATTTTAATGTTAGTGAACTAAACTTATAATTTCTTCTTAACTACTTTGTCCCACTATCTAGAGATCTTGTGTCTCTTAGATGAGTTCTTGAGAGTTACTTAGGCCAACTTGTATAGTGAAGTTGAAATAAAGAGATTGTATAAGAGTTATTATCTATTTTAGGATGGGTCAACACATGTGAGAGTCATAAAAAATTACTTACCATAGTATTTTCATGCATTATTAGTGACTATGGTGTTGCCATTTTGTTATTTCCTAGGAATCCTTATGTCTATATATTGGATTCTTGGGGTAGAAGATGTATGCAATGTATCTTATAGAGTTATTCTATCCTTTTTTTTAATAGGATTAGGATTTTTGATATCATTGTTGTATTCTATAGAATCCCTATGAGTATATTATAACCATAAATCATCTAACAATGCATTGAGTTGTGTGGTAAATTAGAGGATAGTTATTCTTGAAATAGGATTCATAAAGTATATTTATATCTCTTTCCTTCTTATAGTTGCATATATTCTTATTTCTCTCTTTTTTCATGTTGGGTTCTTGCTTTTGGCTTCTTAGTTACATGAGAAAGTACTAGTTGTTTTGAATACTATTTAAAGTTCTTATGTTGGTTTCAGTCTTTAAATCCATGGTTAAATAGAAGAATTGGATTATTGAACCCTCATTACATGTTAGTTGTAGAGTTGATCTCTTAGTGACCTAGAAGCTCCCAAAAAACCTTGTTCTTCTATTTGGATGTACAAAGTGATGGTTGTGGAATATTTTGGTTGCTTAAATTTCCTAGATAGCCCTCTAGCATTTTTAGATATTTGTACTTGCATGTTATAGATTCATGATATTTGTACTTGCATTTTTCTGATTGTTGAGAATGAATAATTTTTCCTTCACTTTGGGATTAGCTAGACCTAGGAGAGTATTCCTAGAGGTAGCCTTTAACAATATTTAATCACAAATAAAGATATATAAAATATAAAAAGCTATAATAGTATCTATATACATGAAATTTGAAAATTTAGATAAATCAATTTATGTCCTCAGATTTAATTAAATTTTGTCATACTTGATTAATACATCTATTCATTTTGAATTGTATGACCTTAAAATGAAATTTGGTTGCCTTAGGAAACTTCACCAAATTTTATTCCCTTAAGCCATGGACCATTTTGTCCTAGGACCTTACTACACATAGATCCCCTTAAGCCATCCTATACCCTAAATCGTAAATCGATGTCTTAAGGGGGAATTTGACATTTATTAAGGGGATAAATTTGGTGAATATATCTATGTGTCCCTTTCAATGTCTTCTATTAATTTTTCATTCTTATCTAAATAGTATTATTTGAAATAATGAATGAGATTAAATAAATTTTAATAAAACCCCATAATTTCATAAATCTACCCTTCATATTAACAACCCCACACTGGACTCAATTTAATGTGTACATGCTATGAATTTTTAATGTTATGGATTTTATTTAATGTTATAAATCAAATGGTCCTCAAATGAAATATATTTTGAATTTGTGCATGTTCAATGTGATTTTTAAATAACTTTCAAATTGTGTGCATTATTTAATTAGTTTGTTGATATATATTTTTTAATTGTTTAACATGCAGTTGCCATATCATTGCTCACATGGATCCATTGTTTAATTTAGAGGATTTTATGCCCAATGAACAAATTCCTATAGATACCATACATCCCAATCCACCACATGAACATAACCATAGTACACCTCCACATTCTCCACCGCCAAACCCCCCACCCCCTCCTGTAGTTGATGAAGATCAATTAAGAGAGAATATTCGAGCAAACCTCATTGTCATTCAAGGAAATATAGATCTTATAAAAAATGAGCCTAGAGTCCCTCCCCATCTCACACGGTTTGCATCTACAATGCAAACTATTGTTGATTATGTTCGATCTATTGATGCGGACCTAGTTAGGTTCCATCAATGGAGAGAAGAGAGGAGACAATTCTATGCAGATGGATTGTCATATAAAGAAATCAATGACCTGAAAATTACCAAACAAGCCATGTGCCAATATTTTATTAATCCCCAAACAAACCAACCCATTCCACCCATGAAAAAATGAATTTCAATTTTATGGTGTAGGCACCCGCAGATAGCTACACATTTTTGGGACAGATGATGGATGGTGTTTGATACTCCACCACATAGCAACAATGAGGTGCCCTTATACTTTTTGAGAAAGTTATGGGTTGAGTTTAAGTTGGGTAAAAAACCCAACTATTTTGATATGAGGTCATTTTAGGGAGTTGGGTGTGGCATGCCTCAACATAGACTAGGAGCACGAGTTGATCCTTAGCGACGTGATCCAATTGCTCCTATTGTTCCTCTTCCTTCTCCTAGTGTTCCTGCTGCATTTTAGCAGCAAACCATGTTATCGGTCAAGAGAATTGAGTTCACTTTCAGGACATCTCACTCAACAGTCTACACATGCGGCCACTGAAGTGGCCAATAGAGAGCATGGAGGCTCGAGCTATAGGGATACTCAAACATCCACTTCAGGTGACGCACATGCATCTGGGATGGGGTCATACCTGAATTTACTATATTCTGAGGATCGTCCTACACAGGTATGTTCATCTTTTGAACTTAAATTTAATTCAAGTTTGAAATATGAAAAATTCATATAAATAATAACATCAAATTATATATATAATGTAATATTAATTCAATAAGGGTGTTTGTTGGCGTGCATGATCATGTGATGCCTAAAATTCCAATATGATCATGGGTATTGCATATGTCAGTGTTGTGAATCTAGGCTCACTTTTGAATGATTTGCTGGAACACAATATATATAGTAAATAATTTGTGGCGGATATATATATATCTAATTTAATTTGAATTTTGTACACATTTGTGGTATTATATTATATCTAGATGTGGGAGGGTCATACAATGCCAAAATGTGACCAAACATAGAGATTACAATAGGTGGCTCACGAGACATCATCTGACTCAAAGTTACATGCTTTCAAAGAAGTTTGTTAGTTTAAATTACAATGGGTATCTATATGATCTAATTTATTTTTTTTCATTTTTATACACGTAATTGATGATCTGCTCTGAAAGCCATTTGTACATCTATATCACGAAATTTCATGAGATACCCATGGGCGGGCAGCGCGCCTAAGGTATCATTGGCGTTTATGCAATCTGGAGTCATCGCGTGATCATGGTCATATCATTCGAGGTTGTAAATTTTACTTTAAATCTCCTATACAATTTTTATGGACCTTTTAAATATATATATATATATATATATTCGAGGTTTTCACATATTGTTTGCTTTATATGAATATGCAAGATATAGTAGATCAGGCATTTGCATCTTCTCCATTGACAGTTATGCTACCCGTTGAAGAAAATGTACCAGTTACAGATTCACATGATCATATGGTAATTTATGCATACTAGATATCATTTTTACTATATATAAATACTAGATATTTAATTAAATTTATTTTTATCTAAAAGTTTATATTTTCATGTTTAAATATGTTTAATTATATCAAAATTTCTAAAAATAAATTTAAATCTAATTTCAATTTTCTTGTACTCTTTTACAGCATGATGTGGGTACATCTAGTCAACATGGAACAAAGAGGAGACTTGATTTGACCAATCAGCCTGAAAGTAAGATGGTTTAAATATATTTTATGGACTATAGATCTTTAGTTTTATTTAAATATGTGTTGGACTTGACATATAAATTCTATGGACTATCTATCTCTAGTTTTACTTTGAACATGTTATTATCATATTTGTGTTTATTTTTATCAGTTGACTTTAAAATATGATGATTATATATTGTAGTCAATTATGATATCTTGTTATGTTCATTTTCATGATTATATGCACTCATACATTAGACTATTTATATTTTATCTAATTTTCAAGTATTACATGCACTATATAAATTCTTATCTAGAATCAAATTTAATATATATATAATTTATCACATGGCTAGGTGACAAATTAAAACATTCCTTAAATAGTT
Organism: Sequoia sempervirens; assembly: GCA_007258455.2. Lineage (NCBI taxonomy): Eukaryota > Viridiplantae > Streptophyta > Pinopsida > Cupressales > Cupressaceae > Sequoia > Sequoia sempervirens. The sequence goes on from VDFB02084735.1 coordinate 15,738, forward strand.
TAGATCATATTCATAATAAATTAAGGGCAGATAACTTTAACTATTTTCCAATTAGATAGCAAATATTTGAATCAATAAACAAAAAAACTATCTCCTTGTACATGTATAAAATATATAATCTATACAATTGAATAATTATATAAAATGTGGTAAATACAAGACATGAAATGTATAATCTATAAAATTGGAACAAGATGTTTAAAAAGTGACATTGAACAAACATATATAATGTATATCAAGATGTTTATTACAACTATATAATATGATGAAGCATATATGCGCATGTAGATACAATTAAAACTTATCAACTTTTAGGTAAGACCAAAAATTGACATTTACATAGTCTCGATAAAATAATTTTTCAGTTCAACAATCACTTCGTAGATTGACTTGATGAGAACCTGCAAAAATAATTAATGTAAGTTACTACAATTTTTATGATTCATTTAAGAAAAAAATTCATGTGAGAAAAGAATAGTATATAGTAAATTCCATACAAATTCAAAAGATGTTTGCCATAGGATGGATTAAGGGGACCTAAGAGGATATATAACTTAAGGGGGGTCTTAAGAGAATGGCTTAAGGGGATATAAGAGGATGGTTTAAGAGGATGCATCTCATGAACCCTAGGATATATGAAGCTAGTCCCTGAAAGATGGCTTAAGAGGTATGAGGAGTCATTTAAGAAAGGGA
>VDFB02084737.1:0-27940 GCA_007258455.2 Sequoia sempervirens
AGTTTTATTTAGAGGGTTTCACGTTAGCGATGTTGATACTTCCGATTAACTTGCTTTCAATAAGGGCGTGCATGCTCACACAATTGTCCATTTTTAGATTAGATGTTTCACTTAAACTGAGGGTAGTTTCCCAGTTGACTGTATAGTTTACTTAATTAGGGTTTGGCGCATTGCTTGCATGCATTGCAGGAACTATAGATAACACAAGGTGATTTTAGGGTTCCCTACACCTTGATGTATATAAATAAGTGCTTTTGCTCATTTGTAAATAACTTTTGCTTGAGAGAGAAATATATCTTTGTGCCGCCCCTCAATATTGCTCTTTTTGGTATTTGTTCATGTGTCTTCACTGTGCAATTGATTGTTATGCCACATAGGGTTTGAAGATTATGTGCTGATTCTTTCCATAGTTTAGGTATATCTGTTTGAGCATCTTTATCATTGAAATCAATTGTTATGCCGCATAGGGTTCCAAGAGATTGAGGTGATAAGGCTGTTTTGTGTTAATTTACCATTGTGATCGATCGTTATGCCACATAGGGTTTCGAGAAGTTGCAGCGATAAATCTGTTTTGTGAATCTTTATCAATATAATCGAAGGTTATGCCACATAGGGTTTCGTGAGATTATAAAGATAAAGGCTGTTTTGTGAAGGCTTTGCTGTTTCGATCGAGTGTTATGCCACACAGGGTTCCATAAGATCGTCTTAGTGAAATCTTAAATCTGTAGTGCCCAATAAGCTTGTTTAGATTGAGATGATAGTTGTGCCACCTTGCCTTCAAGTAGAGAGTCTAAACATGCTTATCGTCCGATAGTCATACCTTGCTCCGTTTCCTCTTGCTCTGTTTTCCTGAGGAGATTGGATAGATATAAGTTGTAGTTTAGTTGATTTGCGAAACCAGAGAAAACTCAGCTGCAACGTGTAAGTTCTTTCAAGAAAGCCTTGTGCCTCTAGAAGCTGAAACAAAAAGACAGGACATAGTTTTAGCTTATTTTCCTTTGCAAGTACATTTGTCAAAGCATAACGAGGGAGCTTCCCCTCCATAATTTGAAGAGCACTCATTGCGTAGTGTGCATAGGCTGTTCATAACAACTTCTACTCCAGAGGTGTTAGTTGTTACGCCAACAGATCCCAAGGTCCCAAGTTAACCTAGGAGATTTGTAGCACCATTTGCTCAAAACACAGTCCTGCGAGGTACCAATACAAGAGACCTACTGAAATCCTCCTATAATGAGTGTAATCAAATATTGTATAGACTCAAGCAACTCCTCCAAAGAATGCCCCTCGAGAGAACCAAACTAATATGTCACAAGAGTAAACTCTAGAAAATCAACGTTGGCTCTCTTATCCCAAATAGTAGTTGAGCTACAACACAGAGTGATTCTCGGGTTCCATGTTAGTCTTAGAAAGGAAATACCATGCTAACGCTGTGCCACATTGATCATAACTGTCAAACTAATGTACCCAAACTCATAATCAATTTGGTCATTGAAAAATGTCATCATAACCAACGAAAGAAAGTGAGGGCAGCAGTTCTCAAATTGAAATCCCACTAAAAACGTAGGAGAGATGAGTATGGAGGTAGCAACAGAAACAAATCCAGGATCAAATCATCATTGCCATCCAAGCTCGACCATGTACTACTCAACTGCTGAACTGAAGAAACCATCCAACTCATCTACAGATCTGAATCCGAGGTCATATGCAAGTTGATCGGAAAGTGGGCACCAGTACTAATACTAGAAGTTGACCCATTACGCCAATCCCATGACAACACCTCGTGTCTAGAAACTGCACCTGGGTCCCAAGTCTGGTAATCCAATCCACTTGCGTCATTTTGATTGTTTGAGTCTCCGTCTTCCAACTCAAAAAGTGGATTGTCATGAGTCAAATCAATGTCCCATTCAAATAAAGGATTATCAATAAATCAAAGGTTATCCTCAACTCCCAATCCAAAACAATCCTCTTGCTGATCCAAACTCATATTTTTAGATTTTCTTGGGAAATGAGCAAGGTCATACTCCTCCTGGATGAGATCAAGCTCCATCATTACCTGCTCGATTTTGTTTGCCCTTTCTCTACCTTCCTTCTCATTAAACTACTAGGTCTCATAAAGCTGATGATTTGCTTCAGGAAGTGCCTCTTGGACACTTTCCAATACAAGTTTCGTAGAGTTTAGCTCAATGGTGAGCTCACTAACCTCTCCTCTTAACTGATTAGTCAAAGATAATGTTTCATCTGCAAACTTGGTAACTAAATCCCTATCATGCATCATTTGTAAGTAAGTTGTTTTAACTTCTTCCAAAGAGTGCTTAAATATATGTAAATCATAAATTGAAATTTTATGCTCACTTTGTCCCATAGATGCCTTTTGAATCAGATTTTCTACATGCATATGTTTGCTGTCTAGACTAGATAAAATGTGTACCTCATTCTCAGCGGTTACCAAGAGTTGTCTTCTCCAACTGTGATCAAGCCAAAATGATGAACTGTTGTTTTGTGGCATGCGAAAATCAAAACTATTACACCTGTTATCAAAGTCTACATTGTTGTCCCAAATCGCATGTACCTCTTCTTCAACACTCACCCCATCTTCATCACTAGGCCCTTGATCAAAATTAGCCCCAAGCGGAAACAATTTTGATTTGTCTTCAAGTCCATGCCTCTCAAATTCAATTTCCTCTAAGGCATCATTTTTACATTCTTTATGCTCTAATGCTATGTTAGAACTCAAATCAAAGTACAATAAATAATATCCATCTATGCATCATTGAGAGCATTTTTTTTTTATTTTTTTTTTACATTGTAGTACTACAATTTCCAAGATACAGTAATCAAGTTTACATTACAGAACATAATGAGAGATCTGTTTACATTTCAAAATAAGTACAAGCAAGTACAAGAGAAAGGTTTAGAAGTCCTCATCTGTTCAACGTCTTCCAAGACTCGGCTTGCCAACTGAAGAATTGAGGGAAGCATCATCTGAGTGCTTTTACCTCCAACCACGGGACTTATTCAATCCCCCGCGCACACCTTCCTACTGGAAGGGGGCCCTGCCCTTCTTGCGAAAGGTGATGTTGGACTAACCCTCTAACAGCCATCTGAGCTCTGGTGGTTGAACCCTATCTAACTGGCACTGCCTGACTACCAAGGATTCCTTCCTACTAAGCCGGCATTTCTGGCTAGCTAGATATCTGAGTTACATGTGAGTCTTAGGGCAGTCAGTGGCATCTGCCCTACTATGGCCATAGTATTTGCACTACTGTGCTACTCACCCACCCTGCTCAACTTGGAAAGCTTACTTAAACTAGGGCTTCTGGAGAAAACTTCTCCGAGACTTTCTCAATCTGGACACCTGTCCTAGGGCATAAAATGTATGACCTTCCTAGGGTTTTTCTACCCTTAACTCACACTTCTTGGCTAACTGCCATGTGTGTCAAGCAAATCTGGTGCTAGGATTACCGCAAGTTTTGCTTACCCATATGACCAACTATCATCCCATTCAGTTTAGAATAAGTACTAAGCTTAATTTAAAGGATATAAAAGACAGAATCCAACAAATCACTGAGTGCTAATATTAGGGAACTTCAGACTTAAGGTCTGTAGACGTATCCCATCTAACTCTTCAGAAGCTCAGCTACTGAAGGATTAAACTCTGTAGTTTCTTTTAAACAGAATCTTTATTCACTGGACTCCTACCGTTAAGTTGACATAGGTTACAATAGTGATGCTGTTCAATATCAGCGTATAAAATCTCACCAGATAATTCGCTGTTTCATTTCACACAGATAATTTACTCTCAATATTACTGTCCCTACTGAACAATAACAGAGGTTTAAAGCAATACTTTCTTTTTGTTCTAAGCAAAAGTTTGTCATTTGAACTTCAATATTCATATAATATTAACATAGTATTACTAACATTTATTCTCACATATTAGCAACATTGCTTGTGCACAGCTTATTCAAAATTTCTACTTCATCTTAAATTAAATACTTCAAATAAGAGCTGTTTTCAGCTAAGATTTTTACACAATGACCACGAATTTAAAGACTAAGTAAAAAGTAAGAAGTTCCGCCTTCTGTACTACAGATTTCACTCTCTAAACTCAGACGGATTGAGGAGTATTTAACACACTGTCATATCAATACTCAACCATAACCTGCTTGCGAGTATACACATTCACTCTTAGCATGACATATAATTCATGTCTCATTTTAAGGAATGGAAAGTAGGTATTGTTGACGTGGTTTTTGTGACCGCACCAAACAGCAGAACAAAATAGTCCGAAGGCTATTCCATTCTCTCTTGATCAAAGTATTCCGTGCACTAAGATTGCGAGAAAGTTCGCACGTTCAACTCCAAGGTTCCTTTAATGCGAATAGACCCAGTTCGGTTGATGTGTATTTGCTGTGTTCTTACGAAGGGACTTACACAATTGTTCAGACTTCTTGCAGTTAGCAGTTGATATGTGGTTTGAAAGGGATTCTTGCGCGTGTGATTTAGCGATGTGGTTCGTTTTCCTAAAACTAATCGGAAATGAACTGAATTTAAAAGAGTGTAGGGCCTAAGAAATTTATGTTCTACTCTAAATGCAGGATATGTGGGATTCAGTTTTGGCAGACTTCAACCAAATTTCACCTAGCCTCACGTCGGGCAGCCTCAGTAAAATCGGTGCAATCTTCAAAGGGATAACAAAAGATGTTCAAATTATGATTCAACATGCATACACCATCACAACGACGCATATAAGCATACCAATCACAATTGAAGTTAAACTCAAGATGATTTCCAGTCGATTACAAGGCAGGCTTATCATCAACAAGCTGCTAGTGGTATGGAGTAAAGCGAAGCTACCTCAATAAAACACCACACATCAAAATGAACTACTTGCATGAAAAATTAAGCTACTTGGATCCAAAAGGAAGAGGAGACCTTGCTAGCTACTCATGACAAGACGAATTCCACCATCAATGAAAAGATCTATTATCATGAAAAGTATTACACAACAATCTCTTCAAAAGTTTTCAAAGGGAAAACTTTCTTTCTTCTCCACACTATGCAAAATGTCTACAATGCTCTACTGTACTCTACTCTCTAGCTCTGGCTCTAATGCTAATGTCCAATCTCTAATCTTCTAATGTCATGATACAAATGAGGGGGACTCCCCCTTTATATAGCTAGCCAAGTCCCAAAAGACGGCTAGGGTTACAATTAATAGAGTGGCCAGAATCGTGCCACCTCAGCCCTAACCCTAAAAACTGCCAGAATAGGGAGTGGTACATTAAATGAATCAAAGATTCCCACTCACTCCCAAAATAGTAAATGTAATAAATATCCACATTCAGTCTTCTAGAAGATCCTCGTCCAGCAGCGCATTCCCATTGGCTTTCTCTCTAACTGCCAACTCCACGAATCTGCGAAGTACAGCCTCAACCTCATGAACTGAAATAGGCGGAATGCAATCTAGCTGAAACTCTAATACTGTGACTGAATGCTCATGACTTGTACAAGATTTTCTCCAAGCCATCAAGGAGTCCTGCGTGTTCTGGATCAAAGTGGAGAAAGTAGAAGTATTCTCAAAGTCATCCTGTACAAAGGTCTTAACATCCGCAAAGAAAGGCACCAGCAAACCCCTCAAGTTATCAACATTAACTTCATCTGGATTCAGCCGCCTAGCGAATATAGCCTCAAAGGTATTCTGAACTCCATCTATAATGTTGGCCATAGCCTTATGTACTCTAGCTGAATCCGCCTGTGCCGCATCGAAGAAGCCACGCCCTGTGATAGCCGAAGAATACCACCGAGAGAAATCATATCGGTCATTCTCCTGAATGACACCTCCATCAATCAGCACTCGCAATGGCACATGCCTCAATACCTCAAGACGCTGGATAACTTTGCCTTGGTAGATAGAGGCATCTCCCCAAGCATGATCCACTGCATCCATCCGTGTCAAAATAGTAGAGGCCTGCTGAAAGGCAGAAGCAAGGTCCTCCATAAATCTCTCTGTCTCGGCACGAACTCTTGTGACCCATTTATCTGCCTCCTGTGCCATCCTCCCAACTCTACCAAGCCGCTGATCGACTCCCTAGGTACATCTGCTGGAGGCTCTATCACTGGTATATCTTGCCCTCGAGAACGAGATAACTGATGTACATATCCAATTAACGCCTTGTGTTCTCTCTTCAATTTCTTATACTTCCCTTCTTTCTTGAATAACCTATCCTTGAGGGCAAGGAAGGAGTTATCACACTCCTCAACAATCTGAGCACCAGTGGGGCGTCCCAAATCCAAAGTCGTGACCACATAATTCTCAGGAACTGCTTCATTCCGGTCACACTCAACTCGTGGCATAGCTACATGAAGAGTGCGGGAGCCATCCTCCTCAGTGGATATCTTTGAAAATTTTCTTGCTTTCTTCTTCTGTGGAGGTGCACCGATCCTGTTCAAAAACTCTTCCATCTCAACTGCTGGATCAAGCTCCTCACTAGGGCTTCTTCTCATTCTATCTTTAAGCCAATCGGGCACCTCATACTGTATATCGAAGGGCTGCTGCTCCTGTGCCTCGACCTCTCTAACCTGCTCAACTTCTTCATCATTCTGGCGAGGCTCATCGTCCTCAAGTGGCTGAGTATCACCTGACACTATATCATCATCTTCGTTCATGGCCGCCTCTAACTCCTGTTGAAACTGAGGGTCAGTAATAGTCCCCTCGTCATCCTGCTGATCAACCCTAACAGGTGCGTTGACGCTCTGGCCAACCGACTCCCTCTGTGGAGGCTGAATATCCTCGTGTACTACTTCCACCTAATTCAGTGCAATCCTCTGATCAGCAAATAAAGAGACCTCCTGTAAACTTGGAGACCGTGTCTCCAAAGGTGTTGCAACTGTGACTCGTGGAGGCTCTGGCTGAGTAGGCTCCTATCTAACTATTTCCTTCTTTCTGGACTCTGGACCTCGTGTAATCTGTTTCTTTCTGCCAGTGGTGGGCGTCCTGTGATCTCCCATCAAGTTGTAAGTCAAGGCAATTGACCTACTCTTCAACCTGTTTACTCTCCTGTCAACCCATGCTCTAGTAAATGTCATGACCGGGATAGAAAGTGTATCTAAATCTGCAACCTCGGGTTCTGACCAATCCAAAGGTGGAAGTGGAGTATCTCGAACAGCTGCATAATCCGGATGCACTACATCCATATCCTCATTCACCTGGTCCGAAACTGGAACAACCTCGCACTCCCTGATCAAAGTAATCGGCAACCGAGAAAACATCCTTTTCCTTCAATCTCATCAACTGCATCAGCCCAATAATCCTCTATGGTGGCCTTATGTTTAAACTCCTCCGACAATACCCATTTGATATTATGATGTGGATCATAGTGCTGTCGGCTTGTGTGGTATGAAAAATGATAAAACCGAAGTTCATTTTCAGCCTCTCTAGCTGCCTGTATTGAGGGACACACTTCATCCGAGTTGCCCATGACAATAGGGAATTCTACCCCTCCCTTCTTCTTCTGAATTTTATCAAAGGCCAGCAATTGTCTAGATATCTCTAGCATCAATATTCTATCTGTTGGGTATTTAGGTAGCTTATATGGGTATGATGAGAAACCTTGCAGCCTAATGTAAGAAAATCTCGGAAACTGTATGAACCAACACCCATACCTTCAATTAGCTCCTGGGCATCCCTCGAGATTCTATGTTGTAATCGCTCCTGAAGCAGCCTCGTAATGTACATGGTGAAAGAATCGTTGACACGCTTGTAGTGGGTTGTGCTCGATAGGTGCAACTGTGGACAGGCCTCATGTATTTTGAACTGGTGGGAGCCACAACCAACAGGTTCCTTATAACAGATCCCCATGTACTTCGTCATTCGTGCCAACATATAAATGATATAGGAACTCATGTAAAATGTCTTGGTTCTCCTCAAGCTCAGGAGCTGCTCATGTATATTATTGCTGATCATCTCAGCCCAATTGACATAGTCTTTTCCTTCTAGCACCAGGTTGATGTAATAAAACATCCAAGGCTCAAAAATGAATGACTGTGGGCAACCACCAACCCTGCTCAGCATCATGATGAGATCACAATATTCTTGTTTCAAATCCTCTGCTATGATCTGTTTCGGCAACTTTGCTCGAGAAGGCTTAGGGGTGCTCATCCAGTGAGTGTTGATTGTCTTCGTGCATCTTTCGAATGCGGAAGCATACATCCGTTCAGCCTGTTCCCTGGATTTGTAAATCATATTCCTGTGCACCGGGATCCCGAAAGCTTCACCAATGGCTGCCAGAGTAAGATTTGCAAGTACTTGGCCATCAGGTGACATGATCGACCGGTGTTCTTTCTTGTAGCAATTAGCACACTCCATCATCAGCTCCGAACACTGAATAGCTGGTGGGAAACCAGCAGCTGCATATAACCCGCTTCGGACGATATTGTGTTAAGTAGTTGAAGGTCGATGATTTCCAATTCCAAACATCCTGCTTTTGAAGGTATCCAGGTTGACGGAGCCCAAATTGGTGTCTGTCAACTTGCCCAACTTTGAAACAAATTTTGATTCCGGCATGAATGTCTTACTCAGCTTCTTGATCACAGCTTGTCTGGATGCACCATTGTCCTTTCTAGTTGTCCTTGCTTCAGCCATCTGCAAACAACAAACATTCATCAGCAATTTGGTTTATAAAAATAAAACATGACATTGCATAGGGGCTGCAGTCAACTTCTAGAAGCTGCAATAACTCTCGTGTTTGCAAACCTCAGCTTCTTCTTCTTCAATAAGTTCGGATTTCAACACTTAGAACAGATTTCTAAGTAGACTTCGATGGCTTCACTGTTCTTAATCAATGTCAACCAGCAATTCGAACTTCACACTTTATATCAGCAATCAACAATCTTGTAATCCACACTTTGAAAATTCAGCAATTCACTTCTAGGCGTCCTTTTCAACTGGCAACCTTAACTTCAACAACGAATTAAGCTTCAGCCACACTCGTACCTCTCAAGCTTTCAGCAACTTCTCCTCTCCAACCAGCAAGTGCGCACTTCTACTTCAGCAAAGGCACCTCTCAGCAATTCAAGGCGTCTCCTTCAACTACAGATTTGAACAACTTCTAAGTGCGCCTCTTCAACTGGCAGCCTCAGCAAACTCCAGACTTTTACACCAGCAAAGTCGTATTTTTAAGCTTCAACCCATATTTGAAAATATTTATTTAAAAAAACCAACGCCTAGGCAAATTCTCCAACACTTAGAAAATATTTTATTCTTACTTGAGGCGCCTAGCACACTTAGCATTTTATTTCACACCTTGGAATATTTTCTAACACATACCACTTATCACCCCTGGCGCCACACACTTGAGAGAAATTTCAAAAAATCACGCCCAATATTCATCTTTACCACCTCACACGCCTTAGGAAATTTTTTTCAACACCCACCACCTTGGGCGCATTTGGGACTTGATGGAGGATAACGCCTATCATTTATCCTTGTATTCACCACGCCATTGAGGAATTTACTCACCCTTTTACTTCATTTACTCACCTTTTACATCTCAATCTTGGCGCATTTGGACATGCAAGAGGGATGACCCTTCGCCTTCCATTTCTTGTCTTCACATGACTCTGTTTTGGGCGCATTTCACCCCTTGAGGAGGATAAAAACTTTGACTTTGTTGACCCCCTTCAAACTTGGGCGCATTTTCATGCATGAGAAGGATGAACTTGCAAGTTGGGCGCATTTTGAGGGAGGTGGTGGATTATCCAGACTTAGAAAAAAATTTTGACTTTTTTTCTCTTCAAGGTGGGCGCATTTCCTCATGCCTGCAGGATGAAAATCTTTGACTTTGCTTTGACTATCCTCTCCTTGAGCACATTCTGCCTCTTGAGAGGGATGAACTTCATACTTAGCATTTTTCTTGAGCTTCCTCACTCATCTGGGCGCATTTTGCCATGGCTGCAGGACAAGCTTCAGACTTAGAACTTTTTCTCGTTTTTCGCCAGGATTTTGTGCCCTGCTATTTATAGTAAGTCCTCTCGATTTTGCACCTCTGAAGCTCGGAATGGCTTGAAATTTCGCACACTGCATCCTTATGACCTCGATGTTCTGTCGACACTGCCACTTTTAGCTGACCTGCTATTTTTAGCCTGTTTATGAAGGTGGTTTACTATAAATAGTAACCTCATGTTTCTGATAGTTCCACTGCTCCGATCGTCTTGAAATTTTAATGAGGCGCTCCTCACCACGTGACCTGTTGGCTAACACTGACGCATGCAGTTGATTTACTATTTTTAGCCAGTTTCCAATATGACTTACTATAAATAGTAAGTACTTCGTTTGACTTGAAATTTTACCAGCAAACAGCTTGAAGGACGCTGATCGCGGTGGTTTACACCAATTTTCGAAAATTCTGACTTTTTGCGCCTATTTTTAGGCTCCGAAGTTGGAAACCCTAATTTGATCTGCATGCGTATCAAATGAACTATGTTTCTCTTTGTTTCTATGGCACTGCGATCAGCTCGTGAATCTGAACTGCTGGGAAGCGGCTGCCGGGACAGACCTACTAAAAATAGCAAGTTCCTTACTGAGTGAGTATCTGCGTTTGCATGTCATACCATCGCGAAGCTCTCGAAAAACCCATCAGGAATCACCCGACATGCAAAAGAAACCCTGACATGCAAACCCTAAAAATAGCCTCGGAAGGCTGAATTCTGAAAGTGATCGTCTTGTCTTGCATGTTATATCATCGCGAAGGTCTCGAAAAACCCAGAAGGAATATGCCAACATGCAAAGAAAAACTCGATCCGACTTGAAATTTGTGCCCGGCTTGACGCTAAAAATAGTAAGTTGTCTGTTTTGCTCAAATTTTGCATACGAATAGCCTGATGTGCCCTGAATGCTGTGTGACTATCTAATCTCAAAAATGCTAACGAACTGCCCTGAATTTCACACTTACTAAAAATAGTAAGTACCTCAGAATTTGATGAAAATCTGCTGAAAGCCTGTTGGAAACATGCTGATAACAATGTTAAGCCCAATTTTCAATTTATTTACTTTATTCGACCTCGGACTGACCAGGAAAGATTAAACCCTAATTCTCAGACTTGGCCAAAATTTCACGTTTTAAGCTCAATGACGGGTGCAACCCCTCGAAAGGCGGACATCAGAAAAGGGACAGAGCGGGAGAGAGAGAAGAAAACCCAAGCCAAAAGACCAGAATGGAGCAAAAAATTAGGGGGGTCCCCATCTTGAATGGGGCGATGTGTGAAAAGGTCACAACATCTGGCGACTCCACGGGAAAGTGTTGAAAAACACTTTAAGAATTGAACTTTGATTAATCTTCCTCAAACCATCATACAGAAAATATGCTTACCCAAAAGGGGAGAAGAATCCGATATTGGATCAGAACATTTTCATCTAAGACCCTGTGAGTGTGTGCATTTGTTCCATCTCTGAACCGTCTTGACTTCCGGAATCAGCTGTGGCGGGTTATATAAATATCTTAACTTCAAAAGCATCCTGGACATTGCCTCGCTGCCAGTCAGGCGTCCATAGCCCCGACGAGGTTGTCGCTACAATTCTCACGAATATTGCTCCACTGTCGGCCGGGCGTCCATAGCCCCGGTGGAGTTACTCGTATGTTCCCAAAACCAATATTTCATAATATTTCTCTTTCATTTCATTTTTCTTTTTCCTTTTCTTGTTTTTCAGATATTTCTTTTGAGCACATTTTCTTTTCTTCATTTGATTTCTCCGTCAATTCCTTGATTGGCTGGCAGGCAATGAAGCCTCCAATGGGTTTGAGAATTGTAGTGGCGCTGAAGCAAGATGTAAAATTTTCACCTGCCAAAACCTTTCCCAAGAAACCAAAATGACTCAGAATGGAGATAGGTAAGATATTTAGGATCTTTAGACTCATGTGTTAAGACACAATAACGGGTTAACCTCCCGAGATGAGTTTGATTCAAGCTGGATGATAACAAGAGGAAAACAACTTTAGTCCTTTTCAAAAATTTATGCAAATTCCAGTGGAAAGAAACCACGCTGTGAAAGTTAAAACATCATCACCCCCATCGCAACAGGGAAAACCCTAAAAATCCTTGCCCATTCCAAACCAAAACCACTTGAGCGGACAACTCAAGGGACGGAAACGCCAAACCAAAAACCCAAAGGGCAACAAACCAAAACCAAAACAAAGGAAAACAGGAAAGCAAACGGAAAACAAAAGAACGGGAAAGCAAACCCTAATCTAATATGTTACAAAGTAGGCTCTAGAGAGAACCTAGGACTGGAAATAATGCTTGAGGAATTGTCCGTTGACGGGCAACGGGACATCCTCCCCTGTCAATGTACGCAATCTAAATGCATTATCCCCAAGGATTTCAGAAATTTGATACGGACCCAACCACAATTTGTCAAATTTGTCGTGATCGCCTTTCTTCTCGTGGGCCTTGTCCCAATATAAAACCAAGTCAGAAATCCTGAACGACTTGATCTTGGCTTGTTTATCAAACCATCTCTTCACCACTGCTTGGTGTTTTGCCAAATTTTCAAGAGCTTCATCTCTTTTTTCTTCTAAATGCATCAATTGAGATAGTCTTGTTTGAACTTGATCCTCTCCTTCGAGGTATTCTTGAATGAATTGGAGAGTCGGTATCCTCAACTGAACTGGAAAAACTGGATCCTGTCCGTAAACCAAGTGGTAGGGAGATGTTCCCAAGGAACTCTTTGTTCTTATCCTGTCTGCCCATAGAGCAAACCTCAACTGCGTGTGCCAATCTTTCGGATTCTTATCCAACAACTTCTTAATGGCGTTCAATAAATTCTTGTTTGTGGACTCTGCCAGTCCATTCCTCTATGGATAATAATTGGAGGAAAACTTCAGGGTAATTCCATATTCAAAGGCCCAGTTGGAAAACTTCAGCGAGGAGAAAGCTGAGCTGTTGTCGCTGACCAGGACATGGGGGTACCCAAATCTTGTGATGATATTCTCCTCGAGGAATCTGATAACCACATCTAACGTGCACTGCTTCAAGGCCTGAGCTTCTGTCCATTTGGTGCAGTAGTCTGTGGCTGTCAAGATGTATCTGTGTTGCCCTGATGACGGTGGATTAATCATACCAATAAAATCTAGTCCCCATTTTGCAAAAGGTCTCACTTCAATCACTGGTTGCAAGGGCATGGCAGGATGCCTTCCTCTATTTGCTGCCGTCTGACAGACGTGACAAGCTTTCACATGTTCATACGTGTCTTTAAAAAGCGTGGGCCAATAATATCCAGCTCTTAGAATTTGATGGGCCGTGGCTAGACTTCCTCCGTGTCCTGTTCCGAACTTCTCATGGAAGTGTTCCATCAACTGTTTTGCTTCTTGTTTTCCTACACATCTCAGATAAATACCTTCATAGTTCCTCCTATAGAGAACTGATCCTTGTAGCATGAATCTCTGACTTCTCATTCTCAATGCTCTCCACTGCACTGGATTCAAATGGCGAGGGCATCTGTGATTCAGCAAATAATAGACAGTGTCATCGTACCATTCTCCGGGAGACACTTCCTCTAATACATAAGTTTGTTGTACTAACTCTGGACCAACCATAGCTATCATTTGAGCCAAAGCCTGTCCTCGGACCAATTTCATCGGCTGTATCTCTATATCATACTCTTGCAAAGTGGCGACCCACTTGCCTCTTCTTTCTCCTAACTCGTTTTGCATTAGCAAGGTCTTTACTGTGGCATCAAGAACAATTGCATGAACCTTGCTTCTCAAGATGTAATGTCTGAATTTCTTGACAGCTTTTACTAAAGCATATGCTTGCTTCTCAATGCTTGGATACCTTAACTCTGCTTCTTTCAAGGGTGAGCTCATAAACGCAATTGGATGCTCATCCTTTTCTTCCGTTCTTTGGGTCAATACTGCTGCACAGGTATGCTCTGAGGCAAATGAATATAGATAGAAAGGCTTTGTGTAGTCTGGACTGACCAGCACTGGGGCATCCACTATAGCTTGTTTAATTTCATCAAAAGCCTTCCTAGTTTGTGGGGTCCATTCAACCTTCGCATCCTTCTTCAACATCTCGTTTAGTGGCCTCACTATCTCGGCAAATCCGGTTATAAACTTTCTGACAAAATTGATCTTGCCAAAGAATGATCTCAACTCTTTCTGACTTCCGGGTAAACCAATCCTTGAAATAGCTTCAATACGTTCGGGGTCAATCGATATGCCCTTCTCTGAAATGACGTGACCCAATAACTTACCTTCGGTGACACCAAATATACATTTCTTAGCATTTAGAGAGACACCAAATCTTCTCCATCTCTGAAATATTTTCCTTAAATCCTCAACATGATCTCTTTTCTTTGAGAACACGGTTAGGTCATCCATGTAGATAATTATGCACCTTCCGACAAGGTCCCGAAAAGCGATATCCATTGCTCGCTGGAAAGTGGCCCCTGCGTTGATCAAACCGAAAGGCATTCTTCTGTAGGCAAAGGTTCCCCATTTCGTGGTGAACGCTATCTTCAACCTATCTTCTTGTTCAACCATTACTTGGTTATACCCTGAATATCCATCCAAGAAGGACATCATTTGTGAACCATTCACTATTTGCAATACTTCATCCAACGAAGGCAAGGGATAATTATCTTTCTCATAGGCCCTATTCAAATTGTGGAAGTCCACGCACAACCTTATCTCTCCGTTCTTCTTTCTGACTGGTACTAGATTGGCGACCCACGTGGAGTGCCTCACTGGAAAAATAATACGGGCAGAAAGAAGCTTCTTGACTTCCTGATAGATCAACGGTTCTAGCAATGGATTTACTGGCCTCTGCCTTTGTCTGAATGGCCTACTGCCTGGCTTCAATGGAATTGTATGTGTAATTAGTGATGTATCATATGTTTTGAGATCTTCATATCCCTAGGCTATCACTTCTGGAAATTCTTTCATGACCTTCAAGATACCTTCTTTCTCTTTTGGTGTACAAACCTTTTCAATAAAAACATTTTTCACTTGTTCGTCTGTACCTAAATTGACAGCTTCACAATCGTTGCCTTGTGTGCTTTGATTCCTGCTCAATCTGTCGGTGTCAAACAGTCTTTCTAACTCAACCATTCCTCTTGGAATTACATTAGTCTTCAAATTCATAATTCCTTCCGTGTCGTACTCTGCTCCTTCAGTGTCTTCTTCATCGATGATCTGTGCTTCAAACACCCCTGAGTTTGTGAGAAAATCTAAAATCTGCTTGTCGTCCTCGAACACTTGAAAATTTTTTATGTTATCCGGGATTGCCGGGGTCGAAACCAACTCTACTGTGAACTTCTTCAATCCCTCCATTGCCAGTGGTTCCAAAGAACTAGCCGCTTGTGCCAAAGAGTTTGCAACGGTGTTCTTGGACCGGTACACTTGCTTTATGTTGAACGCGTCAAAACTTTCTATCAGGTCCCAAACTCTATTTCGATAACGGTTCAACCTCTTGTCATGGCAGGCAAACTGTTTCCTTACTTGGCGGACCACGATGTCTGAATCCCCAATGGCATGTACAATCTTGGCTCCCTTCTGAATTGCAAGGAGCAATCCGTGAATCAAGGATTCATACTCAGCAACATTGTTGGTGCATGAAAACTAAAGCCTGTAGGCACCCAAATAAGCTTCTCCTGTTGGGCTGACCAATTCAAATCCTGCTCCATTTCCTTTCTTTGACTTTGATCCATCGAACCTCAAAGTCCATATTTGACCCGGTGTAGGAGTGCTAGGAGACTGAGCACGGGTTTCTTCTTGATTGCATATCTCTGGAACCTTTTCTTCAATCTTTGACTGAGTGGTATCATCTTTTACAATTTCCTCTATTAAAACATTGTTTTCTCCATTCATCTTCTGATGTTCTTCTGGCAAGGAAGTCGGTGGGACGAGCCTTGCAACTTGTTCTAGTGCCACCTTGCACATGGCACAAGTGATTTCCGAATGAAATGCTTCATGTATTCTGCACCAATTAGGGAGCAGCAAACTCTTGATGGAAGCGTCTTTTCCTAACTCTGTTTCTTGTCTTACACTATTAAGGACAAAGTCCCTGAAGTTCTCAAAAGTTCCTCCACCTTCACTATCACTTGTGTCACTCTCAATCAATACTTCGGTGGAGCTCGTGGTATCTTCAAAACATTTTCCCTCACTTGGGCTTTGCAACATCAATACTTCTTGCTTGACAGGCCTATACGAGCCTAAGTCTGTCTCTACGAACATAATTTCATTATCTTCACCATACTCAGTGATCATCAACTTTAGCCTTGGTGTACTCTCAATCTTGATTTGATTTGGGACTCCCTTCCATGGAAGCCACATGTGAGAGAAATCAGTCGCAATGTATCCATTTAACTTTCTGGCCCAGTCCCTGCTTAGCAACATGCCATACCCATCTGGTATATCAACCACTGATATGTCAATATAGCTCTGGATTCGGGGATCAGCCGACAACTGCATGTGAATGTTATTCAACTCCCCAACAACAGGTACTTCGGTCTTGTCAAGCTGGGTCACTTTCTTTGTAGTATGCAACGGGACTATACCCAACCTTTGACACACCTTCAATGGCATGACGTTGCTAGAAGCACCGGAATCAATCAAACAATTGTGCAATAATTTTCCAAAGATTCTAACCGATACCAGGAACGGGGCAGGTTCATCTTTCCCCTGATAGAATACAACTGGTTTCTTCCTTTCCTCAATAGGGGTATTCTTCTTTTCATTTCCCTTATCCAGTGGAATTTGATTGCCGTGGGTAGCCCTTTGTATCTGCTCTTGTTTTTGCTCCGTAGGCAAATTGAATTTAACTCTTCTTTTATCTTCAAACTTCGGCTTTTCAGGTTCACTTGAAGATCCTTGTACCATCCCCACAAATCCTTGAGACTGTTGTGGAGTCTCCCAAGCGTTAAATGGCACGTAAGACACCTCTTCCACCATGTTTGCGCTCTGTGCGGGACGGGGTTGTATGTTGACTGGAGGATTTCTAGATGAACTAGGTGCTTCTTGAGACGTACTTTTCACAGCTGGTGTCTCGTATAGGCTTCCCAGGATTGTATCTCTAACTTCTGAGATCTTCATCAACTCGTACAAGGGAAGACTGACTTTTATCTTCTTAACTTCCTCTAGCACATAAGAACCTAATCTTTTCATATCATCTCTTGGAAGATTGTCTCTTGGTGGACGTTGCATCAAGTGAACTGGTTGTTGGACAGTTTGTTGTCCAATTCTGTTTTGCATCACACTCTGCTGCTTGTACTCCGGAGAGTCCCTTGGTAGATTTGGGTTATTGCTTGCATTCGGATTCGGTGGAGTTGAGAAATTGTTCGGAGGAATCGAGGACGTCAAAGGCTCCTTTTGATGGTACGTCCTCTGGTATACTTTGGGTGGTGCTCCTCCGGAAGTCTGAAATGCCTGCACCTCTCTTCTTCCTTCTATCAAAACACTATTATCGAGAGGTGGGAAAACGTAGTTACCTTGCTCATACGGCTCCTCTGAGTAACTATCCTGAACATCTGAATACGTTTGAGCCTCCGAATAAACTTGAGCTTCTTCATAAACTTGAGTATCTGGCGCCTCCACGGGACCATTAGCCGAAGCTGGTGGAAATCTGTAATTAACTTCCGGTGGCGTGTAATTCTGATATTCAGACATGACTTTGACATTTTCTAGAATCAGTGCTTGGTCATACCTTTGTACTGGGACAATTTCATATCCCGTAGTCGGAGGATTCTCAGTACCCTCCGTGCTCTTTACTTCTCCTTTAAAAATATCAGCCGCTACTTGAAATTCATGGCACTGTAATTCTGAGTGCTGACTCGTATTGTGGAGTCTACACCATCCGGACATAGCAGCTTCTGCCAAAAATACTGTCCGTGGGACGATTCTCTGGAGGCGGTGGGTTATCTAGCGGTGATGGAACTCCTCCGTTGTTAGGTCCAGTATTCCAGGACCTCTTTTGATATCCTTGATTATTACTTCGATACCCATGACCATTGTCGTGTCTATGTCCTTGATGGGCATCTTGATGGTGTGGAGGATGATTGTGATATCCTCGATTGGCACCTGGATGTGCCTGATAGTTCTTCAACATAGATTGCATTTGATTATTTTGGTTTCTGAGGTGAGTTACCTCGAATGACAGTCTTTTCATTTGTTCTACTAATTCTTTCATTTCGTCTCTCTCCTCTTGTGTCCTTGCTGACGGCACTGTATTCTGGAGATAGATAGGCTGTGTAGCTGGAGTCTGGGATAGAGGTACCCCAGGATGGAGAACCAATTGGTCAGATGGTGGTGTAACGTGATAAGCTGGTTGCGGAACTGGATTCAACGCTGGAACTTGCTGATTCCACTCTGGACTAAGGGTCTGCATTTGATTGTTCGTGGTGACCAAGCCAGTGTACAAAGAAGGTCCAGTTATGTTTTGGCCCATATTCTAACTTACTTCCACAGCCTTAGCATATGCTTGATTCATATCTGCTGGAATGGGATGAGCTTGTCTTACAAACATCGCGGTCAATGGGTCCAAGGCTGCATAATAATTTTCCCTTGCATCAGGAACAATGTATGGAGTACGCAGCCTTGTGAGAGCCTTTTGGAATCTATTGTTGAAGGCATGAATAGGCTCTTTGTCTTGTCTTCTTACTTTCGTGAACTGGCGGAAGTGCTCTACTGGGGTGACAGGAATACCAAACTTTCCAATGAAAGCCTTTTTCATCTGCTCCCATGTTCTGATGGATCCAACTGGTAAGTGTATAAACCAAAAGTGAGCCTCTTCTCCCAAGGAATACGGGAACAATCTGCAGGCCACGTCTGCGTATGCAATTTGTCTATTTCTTAAATGATCCTCAAACATTTTAATGTGATCCTCAGCAGAACGGTTCAGATCATTGACTTGATACTTGGTACAGAAGTGTTCTGGATTCTTAGGCATGTCATGATGGTCAGCGAACTCAAGAGGAGATGGATTAGTAACGAGCCAAGTAGCACCATTTGGGGCGGGTTGGCCTCCTGGTTGACCTCCTGGTTGAGCCATTGCTTGAATTGGCTGCTTCCTCTGATATACGATTACTGGGGTTGTGGTAGCCTGAACTGGTTGCTGAACAAATACTGGTGTAGCAACTTGAACTGCTTTTGGTTGCGCAAACCTTGAAACACTTGGTAGAGTTCGGAACAAACTCGTAATCTCTTCTCCGCTTTTTTCACTGGATTGAACTTCTTCGTTTGAAAATACTTCTTCGCTTGACTCAACTTCTTTACTCGTACGGACTTCTTTCTTCTTCCTTGCCCTAG
Organism: Sequoia sempervirens; assembly: GCA_007258455.2. Taxonomy (NCBI): domain Eukaryota; kingdom Viridiplantae; phylum Streptophyta; class Pinopsida; order Cupressales; family Cupressaceae; genus Sequoia; species Sequoia sempervirens. The sequence continues at coordinate 19,302 of VDFB02084737.1, forward strand.
TAGGCAACTCCAACTCCACAAAATCTTTAGATGAGCTTGGCGCGGACCTCAAGATTCTTTTCAACTTATCAGGTGAGAATGAACTGATTCGATCCAGGATGTAGCTGATCACTGTCGGCGGGGAAGAGGAGCGAGTGGATGTCTTTGATCAAGCAAATTCCTTTCAATTGCGACTTGGATTTCAATAGCCTTTTCTTCTTCTTCCTCCAACACGAAGCAAGTTCTCATGTACTGGGCGTAGCTCTCCTTTGTTCTCCAGGAAAGATTGTTCAATCCTGAAAGAATATATTCCTGGTCATCGTTGAATCCCAAGTTAGGCTGCAACACTGGGAATATCTCTCTATGCGGTAACACCATCTTTACTCATGATAATTTCTTTCTCCAATGAATTTCCCTTGAATGAAAATCCCTTCTTATTTGAATATGATTGCTAACTGTAGGAACTCTTGGAAGGGCCCTCCTCCTACCGCCAGTTCCTGTCGACGTGGTTTTTGTGACCGCACCAAACAGCAAAACAAAATAGTCCGAAGGCTATTCCATTCTCTCTTGATCAAAATATTCCGTGTGCTAAGATTGCGAGAAAGTTCGCACATTCAACTCCAAGGTTCCTTTAATGCGAATAGACCCAGTTCGGTTGATGTGTATTTGCTGTGTTCTTACGAGGGGACTTACACAATTGTTCAGACTTCTTGCAGTTAGCAGTTGATATGTGGTTTGAAAGGGATTCTTGCGCGTGTGATTTAGCGATGTGGTTCGTTTTCCTAAAACTAATCGGAAATGAACTGAATTTAAAAGAGTGTAGGGCCTAAGAAATTTATGTTCTACTCTAAATGCAGGATATGTGGGATTCAGTTTTGGCAGACTTCAACCAAATTTCACCTAGCCTCACGTCGGGCAGCCTCAGTAAAATCGGTGCAATCTTCAAAGGGATAACAAAAGATGTTCAAATTATGATTCAACATGCATACACCATCACAACGACGCATATAAGCATACCAATCACAATTGAAGTTAAACTCAAGATGATTTCCAGTCGACCACGCAAGGCAAGCTTATCATCAACAAGCTGCTAGTGGTATGGAGTAAAGCGAAGCTATCTCAATAAAACACCACACATCAAAGTAAACTACTTGCATGAAAAATTAAGCTACTTGGATCCAAAAGGAAGAGGAGACCTTGCTAGCTACTCATGACAAGACGAATTCCACCATCAATGAAAAGATCTATTATCATGAAAAGTATTACACAACAATCTCTTCAAAAGTTTTCAAATGGAAAACTTTCTTTCTTCTCCACACTATGCAAAATGTCTACAATGCTCTACTGTACTCTACTCTCTAGCTCTGGCTCTAATGCTAATGTCCAATCTCTAATCTTCTAATGTCATGATACAAATGAGGGGGACTCCCCCTTTATATAGCTAGCCAAGTCCCAAAAGGCGGCTAGGGTTACAATTAATAGAGTGGCCAGAATCGTGCCACCTCAGCCCTAACCCTAAAAACTGCCAGAATAGGGAGTGGTACATTAAATGAATCAAAGATTCCCACTCACTCCCAAAATAGTAAATGTAATAAATATCCACATTCAGTCTTCTAGAAGATCCTCGTCCAGCAGCGCATTCCTATTGGCTTTCTCTCTAACTGCCAACTCCACGAATCTGCGAAGTACAGCCTCAACCTCATGAACTGAAATAGGCGGAATGCAATCTAGCTGAAACTCTAATACTGTGACTGAATGCTCATGCCTTGTACAAGATTTTCTCCAAGCCATCAAGGAGTCCTGCGTGTTCTGGATCAAAGTGGAGAAAGTAGAAGTATTCTCAAAGTCATCCTGTACAAAGGTCTTAACATCCGCAAAGAAAAAGGGCAATCTCTACGAAACCCTAAGCTGCATTTAACACAACCGCATCTGATTCTAGCCGGTAATATAGGCCCTGCATTCTCAACTCCATCTATAATGTTGGCTGAGCCTTATGTACTTAGCCGAACTACCAGGCTGCGATCAAGAAGCTTACCGTGATAGCCGAAGAATACCACCAAGAGAAATCATATCGGTCATTCTCCTGAATGACACCTCCATCAATCAGCACTCGCAATGGCACATGCCTCAATACCTCAAGACGCTGGATAACTTTGCCTTGGTAGATAGAGGCATCTCCCCAAGCATGATCCACTGCATCCATCCGTGTCAAAATAGTAGAGGCCTGCTGAAAGGCAGAAGCAAGGTCCTCCATCAATCTCTCTGTCTCGGCACGAACTCTTGTGACCCATTTATCTGCCTCCTGTGCCATCCTCCCCAACTCTACCAAGCCGCTGATCGACTCCCTAGGTACATCTGCTGGAGGCTCTATCACTGGTATATCTTGCCCTCGAGAACGAGATAACTGATGTACATATCCAATTAACGCCTTGTGTTCTCTCTTCAATTTCTTATACTTCCCTTCTTTCTTGAATAACCTATCCTTGAGGGCAAGGAAGGAGTTATCGCACTCCTCAACAATCTGAGCACCAGTGGGGCGTCCCAAATCCAAAGTCGTGACCACATAATTCTCAGGAACTGCTTCATTCCGGTCACACTCAACTCGTGGCACAGCTACATGAAGAGTGCAGGAGCCATCCTCCTCAGTGGATATCTTTGAAAATTTTCTTGCTTTCTTCTTCTGTGGAGGTGCACTGATCCTATTGAAAAACTCTTCCATCTCAACTGCTGGATCAAGCTCCTCACTAGGGCTTCTTCTCATTCTATCTTTAAGCCAATCGGGCACCTCATACTGTATATCGAAGGGCTGCTGCTCCTGTGCCTCGACCTCTCTAACCTGCTCAACTTCTTCATCATTCTGGCGAGGCTCATCGTCCTCAAGTGGATGAGTATCACCTGACACTATATCATCATCTTCGCTCATGGCCGCTTAACTCCCCGTTGAAACCGAAATGCGTGAATAGTCCCCGCTATCCCCGCCGGGACAACCTAAGTTCACTGTGCGCTTGACGCCAAATCGACTCTCCATGGAGGCTGGAATATCCTCGTACTACTTGCACTGACTGCAACTCGATCAAGCAAATAAAGAGAACTCTCGAACTTGAGACCGCGGGTTCCAAAGGTGCTTGGAACTGTGACTCCGCGGAGGCTCTCAGTAGGCTCCCGCCTAACTATTTCCTTCTTCTCGACTCGACTCCTCGCGGTGGTAATCTGCTTTTTCGCCAGCTGGTGGGCGGCCTCAGATCTCCTATCAAGTTGTAAGTCAAGGCACCACCTACTCTTCAACCTGCTTACTCTCCCCGCCAACCCATGCTCTAGTAAATGCCAGCGACCGGGATAGAAAAGTGCGTATCTAAATCTGCAACCTGCTCTCGACTAACTTAAAGGTGTAAAGGAGTATCTCGAACAGTTGCATAATCCGATGCACTACATCCATATCCTCATTCACTCGTCCGAATCGAACAACTCCTCGCGACTTCGACCAAAGTAATCGCAGAACCGAAAAACATCCTTTTCCCTACCAACTTCAACAACCTATCAGCCCAATAATCCTCTATGGTGGCCTTATGTTTAAACTCCTCCGACAATACCCATTTGATATTATGATGTGGATCATAGTGCTGTCGGCTTGTGTGGTATGAAAAATGATAAAACCGAAGTTCATTTTCAGCCTCTCTAGCTGCCTGTATTGAGGGACACACTTCATCCGAGTTGCCCATGACAATAGGGAATTCTACCCCTCCCTTCTTCTTCTGAATTTTATCAAAGGCCAGCAATTGTCTAGATATCTCTAGCATCAATATTCTATCTGTTGGGTATTTAGGTAGCCTATATGGGTATGATGAGAAACCTTGCAGCCTAATGTAAGAAAATCTCGGAAACTGTATGAACCAACACCCATACCTTTCAATTAGCTCCTGGGCATCCTTCGAGATTCTATGTTGTAATCGCTCCTGAAGAAGCCTCGTAATGTACATGGTGAAAGAATCGTTGACACGCTTGTAGTGGGTTGTGCTCGATAGGTGCAACTGTGGACAGGCCTCATGTATTTTGAACTAGTGGGAGCCACAACCAACAGGTTCCTTATAACAGATCCCCCTGTACTTCGTCATTCGTGCCAACATATAAATGATATAGGAACTCATGTAAAATGTCTTGGTTCTCCTCAAGCTCAGGAGCTGCTCATGTATATTATTGCTGATCATCTCAGCCCAATTGACATAGTCTTTTCCTTCTAGCACCAGGTTGATGTAATAAAACATCCAAGGCTCAAAAATGAATGACTGTGGGCAACCACCAACCCTGCTCAGCATCATGATGAGATCACAATATTCTTGTTTCAAATCCTCTGCTATGATCTGTTTCGGCAACTTTGCTCGAGAAGGCTTAGGGGTGCTCATCCAGTGAGTGTTGATTGTCTCCGTGCATCTTTCGAATGTGGAAGCATACATCCGTTCAGCCCGTTCCCTGGATTTGTAAATCATATTCCTATGCACCGGGATCCCGAAAGCTTCACCAATGGCTGCCGGAGTAAGATTTGCAAGTACTTGGCCATCAGGTGACATGATCGACCGGTGTTCTTTCTCATAGCAATTAGCACACTCCATCATCAGCTCCGAACACTGAATAGCTGGTGGGAAACCAGCAGCTACATATAACCCGCTTCGGACGATATTGTGTGAAGTAGTTGAAGGTCGATGATTTCCAATTCCAAACATCCTGTTTTTGAAGGTATCCAGGTTGACGGAGCCCAAATTGGTGTCTGTCAACTTGCCCAACTTTGAAACAAATTTTGATTCCGGCATGAATGTCTTACTCAGCTTCTTGATCACAGCTTGTCTGGATGCACCATTGTCCTTTCCAGTTGTCCTTGCTTCAGCCATCTGCAAACAACAAACATTCATCAGCAATTTGGTTTATAAAAATAAAACATGACATTGCATAGGGGCTGCAGTCAACTTCTAGAAGTTGCAATAACTCTCGTGTTTGCAAACCTCAGCTTCTTCTTCTTCAATAAGTTCAGATTTCAACACTTAGAACAGATTTCTAAGTAGACTTCAATGGCTTCACTGTTCTTAATCAATGTCAACCAGCAATTCGAACTTCACACTTTATATCAGCAATCAACAATCTTGTAATCCACACTTTGAAAATTCAGCAATTCACTTCTAGGCGTCCTTTTCAACTGGCAACCTTAACTTCAGCAACGAATTAAGCTTCAGCCACACTCGTACCTCTCAAGCTTTCAGCAACTTCTCCTCTCCAACCAGCAAGTGCGCACTTCTACTTCAGCAAAGGCACCTCTCAGCAATTCAAGGCGTCTCCTTCAACTACAGATTTGAACAACTTCTAAGTGCGCCTCTTCAACTGGCAGCCTCAGCAAACTCCAGACTTTTACACCAGCAAAGTCGTATTTTTCAGCTTCAACCCATATTTGAAAATATTTATTTAAAAAAACCAACGCCTAGGCAAATTCTCCAACACTTAGAAAATATTTTATTCTTACTTGAGGCGCCTAGCACACTTAGCATTTTATTTCACACCTTGGAATGTTTTCTAACACATACCACTTATCACCCCTGGCCCCACACACTTGAGAGAAATTTCAAAAAATCACGCCCAATATTCATCTTTACCACCTCACACGCCTTAGGAAGTTTTTTTCAACACCCACCACCTTGGGCGCATTTGGGACTTGATGGAGGATAACGCCTGTCATTTATCCTTGTATTCACCACGCCATTGAGGAATTTACTCACCCTTTTACTTCATTTACTTACGTTTTACATCTCAATCTTGGCGCATTTGGACATGCAAGAGGGATGACCCTTCGCCTTCCATTTCTTGTCTTCACATGACTTTGTTTGGGCGCATTTCAACCCTTGAGGAGGATAAAAACTTTGACTTTGTTGACCCCCTTCAAACTTGGGCGCATTTTCATGCATGAGAAGGATGAACTTGCAAGTTGGGCGCATTTTGAGGGAGGTGGTGGATTATCCAGACTTAGAAAAAAATTTCGACTTTTTTTCTCTTCAAGGTGGGCGCATTTCCTCATGCCTGCAGGATGAAAATCTTTGACTTTACTTTGACTTTCCTCTCCTTGAGCGCATTCTGCCTCTTGAGAGGAATGAACTTCATACTTAGCATTTTTCTTGAGCTTCCTCACTCATCTGGGCGCATTTTGCCATGGCTGCAGGACAAGCTTCAGACTTAGAACTTTTTCTCATTTTTCGCCAGGATTTCGTGCCTTGCTATTTATAGTAAGTCCTCTCGATTTTGCACCTCTAAAGCTCAGAATGGCTTGAAATTTCACACATTGCATCCTTATGACCTCGATGTTCTGTCGACACTGCCACTTTTAGCTGACCTGCTATTTTTAGCCTGTTTATGAAGGTGGTTTACTATAAATAGTAACCTCATATTTCTGATAGTTCCACTGCTCCGATCGTCTTGAAATTTTAATGAGGCGCTCCTCACCACGTGACCTGTTGGCTGACACTGACGCATGCAGTTGATTTACTATTTTTAGCCAGTTTCCAATTTGACTTACTATAAATAGTAAGTACTTCGTTTGACTTGAAATTTTACCAGCAGACAGCTTGAAGGACGCTGATCGCGGTGGTTTACACCAATTTTCGAAAATTCTGACTTTTTGCGCCTATTTTTAGGCTCTGAAGTTGGAAACCCTAATTTGATTTGCATGCGTATCAAATGAACTCTGTTTCTCTTTGTTTCTATGGAACTGCGATCAGCTCGTGAATCTGAACTGCTGGGAAGCGGCTGCCGGGATAGACCTGCTAAAAATAGCGAGTTCCTTACTGAGTGAGTATCTGCGTTTGCATGTCATACCATCGCGAAGCTCTCGAAAAACCCATCAGGAATCACCCGACATGCAAAAGAAACCCTGACATGCAAACCCTAAAAATAGCCTCGGAAGGCTGAATTCTGAAAGTGATCGTCTCGTCTTGCATGTTATATCATCGCGAAGGTCTCGAAAAACCCAGAAGGGATATGCCAACATGCAAAGAAAAACTCTGCATCTGACCCCTGAAATTTGTGCCCGAAGCTTGACTGCTAAAAATAGTAAGTTGTCTGTTTTCGCTCAAATTTTGCATACGAATAGCCTGATGTGCCCTGAATGCTGTGTGACTATCGGAATCTCAAAAATGCTGACGAACTGCCCTGAATTTCACACTTACTAAAAGTAGTAAGTACCTCAGAATTTGATGAAAATCTGCTGAAAGCCTGTTGGAAACATGCTGATAACAATGTTAAGCCCAATTTTCAATTTATTTACTTTATTCGACCTCGGACTGACCAGGAAAGATGAAACCCTAATTCTCAGACTTGGCCAAAATTTCACGTTTTAAGCTCAATGACGGGTGCAACCCCTCGAAAGGCGGACATCAGAAAAGGGACAGAGCAGGAGAGAGAGAAGAAAACCCAAGCCAAAAGACCAGAATGGAGCAAAAAATTAGGGGGGTCCCCATCTTGAATGGGGCGATGTGTGAAAAGGTCACAACAGGTATTCTACGTGCTTGATAAAAGACGTCTTAGTCAACAGCAAACTCAACAGGATCCAACACCAGCGAGCTCCAAAGAGACCAACGAAATCCGTTCTTCAGCTGTTATGCTCTCTACTCAGAACGCCTCTCCTTTAATGGATTCTCGAGCTCCCTCTGAACCGTCTGTTTTTCCAGATGATAAGTTCTTTTTCCTGAAACCTCCTCCTCTTCTCTCTTTCTCTCCGTATTTTTTCTTTTCTTTCCAAAAGAGACTTTTACCAAAAGATATCCTCCCCCGTATGACCATTCCCAGGTAGTTATTAAAACTGCCCTTGCGTCTTCTTTCCACCACGCCGTCCATAAACGCGAATACAGGGATTCCCAAAACGAAATAAAGAAAATTTTCCGGAGTTAATGTCCGCCACTTCCCATGAAGGACGCACGACGGCCAAACCTGATCAATGGTGATTCAAGGTTGATTTGTAAGCTGCGCCATTCCCACTTCTTATGTCGCTCCTCACAAAACTCCACTTTTCGAATGATTTCATTGAATAAAAACATGTCACTTACTGGCAGATTATTTGAATCAATATCAAGGCGGATATTCACCTCGAAAGTTAAACAGCTTAAACTCAACTCTCCAGAAAATACGATACCAACAATATATATATTTAAATTAATTTAAATATAAATTCGTCCCACAACAAGATTATTCCTGTTTATAATTACAAACATATTATTTATAAAATAATTTCTCTTTATAATCAATATAACATTATTTAGTTTCATTCGCTTAATAAATAATAATAATAATAATAATAATATTTTATTATTATTATATATACATTTATTTATAGGCTTTACCAAGCAAGGTTACATCTAACGGTACGATTATCGAACACGAACCCAAGTTAAGCACGTCAACGACCAAAGAGATAAAAGAACCGGTTTCTTAGCCCTATTATTAGCACCGATGACAAACCACTCAAGGTTCACTCGACAACCTACGACAACAGGGTGCAGATTACTCACTTCTAGGGTTAACTAGTTCCAGAGACCAACCTTAGCTTAGACGGCGATTCCAAGGTACATACAACATTACCTCTCTACTCAGATGATACTTCCCTACTCTTGGGCATTGCGGAACGTTTTCCT